>JAWRVZ010000003.1:2580000-2765000 GCA_037043235.1 Rhodeus uyekii
ACCGTCTCCAAAAGTTGATTCAGTTGCAGAATCGATCTTTGATTCCATAAACAGCCTTTAATGCCAGAACATAACGGCTGGAGCACCTGTCTGTGCAGAGAGAACTCTTCACATTTGTACATCATTACAATATATACCATTCCCTATAGGTATTCTAGGAAACACCATGTAACATATATATTCTACAGCTCTGGCAAAAATTAAGAGACCACTGCATTTTCTTTTGTTATTTTTACCAGTTGTGGCTTTCAGCAAATAAATGCTCTCAATTACAATATTTATTTGGAATTTGGGAAAAATGTTTTCAGTAGTTTATAGAATAAAACAAAAATGTAAATTTTACCCAAACACATACTTATAAATAGTAAAACAAGAGAAATTGATCATTTTGCAGTGGTCTCTTAATTTTTTCCAGAGCTGTATATATGTTGGAGACGAGCCAGTTCTTTACCATGTATGGCCCTGAGCTTCATGTTTCAGTCTCCTGAAAGCCTGCAGTAATGTGTGTACTCAGCACATGAGTCAGCTTACACAGCATAATTGTGTATTAACGTATGGCTTGAATAACTTTATATCATACTTGAACAACTTATTTTACACATAAAAACCTTCTTCGCCAGCAGTGCAGAGCTTGCTCAGGAACGGCAGCAGGCAGGTGTGAGTTCACGCACAGCGAGGCGAAGACTTTTGGAGGATGACCTGATGTCAAGAAGGGCAGCAAAGAAAGGACAGACTGATATTCAGCAACAGTTACAGGGATTGGACTGTTGAGAACTGGGGTAAAGTCATTTTCTCTGATGAATCTCCTTTTCTATTGTTTAGGACATCTGGAAAAAAGCTTTTCCAGAGAAGAAAAAGTGAGCTCTACCGTCTGTCTTGCGCCAACAGCAAAGCATCCTGAGGACATTCATGTGTGGGGTTGCCAAGGGAGTGGGCACACTCATGATTTTCTTAGGCAATTGTAATTATAATTATACTTCAGAAGACCATCGTAACATCTGACAAAAATATCTAAAAAAAATCTGAAGCAGCAGACATTGTGAAAATTAATATTTGTGTCATTCTCAAAGCTTTTGGCAATGCCTGTATAGCCTCCAGCTTAATAAATCAACATGGCAGGTGAATTAGGGCTCTGTCTGATTTCACATTCAATTTTCTGAATATTACAACATAGCAAAATGTTATCATCTAAGCTCCCTCCAAGACAGTGATCTCATAAACTCACTCGAGATTGAGTGTCCCCTTGCATAACCAGAAAAAGCCAATCAACTGGAGCCGAACTTTATCATAAATCAATTCTGTGGAAGAGCAAAAAGGAAATTACACACAGTTTGCACCCTGGTTTACGTGACGCCAATATTCTCAGACACTTAACATCTTCATTATACATTAATGTGTGACTAGACTGGCGCCCCAGGCAATGAGTAACATTCATGCTCTTTTAATTCCATCTACATGACAGTATGGAAAGATACGATATCTGTTTAGTAATGTTCTTGCATACTTAAGTTTATACCATTCACATCACCTCAGGCATAAATGCAACGAGTTGCATGCAAGCCCATGTAGCAATCAATATAACTGGCACTTTACAAATTTGTACTTTCATCCAAGAGATTATCACTATACTTTTCAATGATTTATGTCTTAATATGATCCGCAAAAATATTGGACAGATAACAAAGAGGTACAAGAGCACAGCTTTCAAGAAAACAGTTTCACAAAATGTTTCAACCCAGTAAACACAGAACGTTCCCCTAACGTTCCCATTTGGTTCCCGTTTGGTTATTTTTTTGGGAACCACATAAGAACGTTCTGGGAACGTTCTCTATTGGTTATTTTTTTTGTAACCAACAGGGAACCTTCTGGGAACGTTCCCTGCAGGTAATTTTTTGGCTTAATTTTGTAACTTATGCAGAACGTTCCGGGAACGTTCCCTGCAGGTAATTTTTTGGCTTAATTTTGTAACTTTTAGAGAACGTTCCGGGAACGTTCCCTGCAGGTTCTTTTTTGGCTTAATTTTGTAACTTATGCAGAACGTTCCGGGAACGTTCCCTGCAGGTAATTTTTTGGCTTAATTTTGTAACTTTTAGAGAACGTTCCGGGAACGTTCCCTGCAGGTTCTTTTTTGGCTTAATTTTGTAACTTATAGAGAACGTTCCGGGAACGTTCCCTGCAGGTTCTTTTTTGGCTTAATTTTGTAACTTATAGAGAACGTTCCGGGAACGTTCCATGCAGTTTCTTTTTTGGCTTAATTTTGTAACTTATAGAGAACGTTCCGGGAACGATCCCTGCTGGTTCTTTTTGGCTTAATTTTGTAACTTTTAGAGAAGGTTCCGGGAACGTTCCCTGCAGGTTATTTTTTTGCTTAATTTTGTAACTTATAGAGAACGTTCCGGGAACGTTCCATGCAGGTTCTTTTTTTGGCTTAATTTTGTAACTTATAGAGAACGTTCCGGGAACGTTCCCTGCAGGTTCTTTTTGGCGTAATTTTGTAACTTTTAGAGAACGTTCCGGGAACGTTCCCTGCAGGTTCTTTTTTGGCTTAATTTTGTAACTTATAGAGAACGTTCCGGGAACGATCCCTGCAGGTTCTTTTTGGCTTGATTTTGTAACTTATAGAGAACGTTCCGGGAACGTTCCTTGCTGGTTCTTTTTGGCTTAATTTTGTAACTTTTAGAGAAGGTTCCGGGAACGTTCCCTGCAGGTTCTTTTTTTGCTTAATTTTGTAACTTATAGAGAACGTTCCGGGAACGTTCCATGCAGGTTCTTTTTTTGGCTTAATTTTGTAACTTATAGAGAACGTTCCGGGAACGTTCCCTGCAGGTACTTTTTGGCGTAATTTTGTAACTTATAGAGAACGTTCCGGGAACGTTCCATGCAGGTTCTTTTTTGGCTTAATTTCAAAACCTATAGAGAACGTTCCCAGTAGATTAGGTTTTGAGGTTAATTTTAAAACCTAAAGAGAATGTTCTCAGAAGATGATTCACCCGATCTGACATCTGTTAGTTCCACAAGCAAGAAAAAATATATCTGTCAGTAAATGATGCTAGAGCACAATGTTTTTAGAGTTTAGTTGTAAGAATTTTCCTGGTAAAACTGAGACAGTTGCATGTATTGAAGCAAATCAACTGACGATTTGAATCCGGTTAGATGTGCAGCATTGAAGCTTTCAAATATTGTGTTTAAATTCAAACGTAAATCGAGACACGCCATTGGCTGCTGCGTTGCGCACCTGATGTTGAAGGGCGGAGCTTCGCCAAATACAACACTTTTCATCTCTCATCATCTGATGGTAAGTCACATCAATTCGTATTAGAAATTGAGTATATATTGGTTAAAAGTGCACAGTTTGTTTCATTTTTCTGTTGTTTCCTAATTCTGTTAGTTGAGTCAAATGTGTTATTCGTGACGATGAAATGAGAATATCTGTGTTAACCTGTGAACTCCGAACCTCTGTTTATTTCATTTAAGATCTCTTCATGCGACGTATCTGTGCTGTGATCAACTTTTGCTTGTGTTTAGCCCAGGTATGCTTTATTCAGTTTTGTCATGTTCTGTGTTAAACTGAGAGTTAACGGCGCGCGCGCGCTCACGTGTTGCCCTGCGTGACGCGATGAGGCTCATTCCTGTATTTCATACAAAATGCATAAAATGATGTTTACATAAATTCATAGTTATACATTCATGAGAAATCAGAACAGAGACTGTATTTCACTGTTTATTTCTTCATTGTATGATTTAGTTATATACACTACATTCCCTTTGTAAAAATGTAAAATACTTTGTAAAAACTATCTCTTGCTGCTGATCTCTTCCTGATGTGTGTGAAATGTGCTGTGAGTAATGTTTTGTTGTGTTTATCCAGCCCAGAGAACTTGTGACCATCCACCTGCTTTCTCATTCCATCAACACAAGCACAGTCTTTGTAATAGAATTACAGGCAAGTTTTTCCTCCAACTGGCTATCAATTATTTAATTAATAAATGTTATGAAATGCAACAGATTTGTATTTTTCACTGAGAATATATTTTGTTGTGGTTCCAAAAATACAGTAATGTAAATAATGCCACACCTCAAATCTAACTCCTTCACATAATCAACCTTCTTTGTTATTCCTTATTCTAGGAGCATCAAAAAATAATTTCAGGACACTGAAGGAAAGTGATGTGGATACTTTATTGCAATGGTTCTGAAATTTGCCGCACATAGAAATTTAAAATGTTAAGCAGTAATGTCCATTTGTTTTAGATTATCAATACCATGTCATGAGATGTTAGAGTTATTGGAACACAATTGCATATCCGCTCTTAACTCTGTAAACTGTGACATTTAATTTATATCTGTAAAACTACAATTTTAACCGTAAGTATCAGCACTAACTGACTTAATGTATGTTTGCAGTGAATATCATAACATCAGTGTGTGTAACAAGTTCACAAAATATCAGCAAAACTGCAGTGTATGTTTCTTTGTTTTTGATTTACAGCTGATGGGGAAATGAAGATTATAATTATTTTTCACATTTCATTGTGTAAATATTGTTAATATTCGTGTTCATGATTACTTTTTCTAAATATGTTTGTGTAATATGTGTTAAAATGTTCATGTTTTGTGTATGTTTAAAGTTCATAAGTTTTCTAAATACAATTGTGTGTTGTTTTAAATATGTTCATGTGTTGCATATGTATATTTAAAGAATGTTCATGATTAAATTTTTCTAAATGCAACTGTACTATTTTGTGTAAAACGATGTATGTTTGTACAAAGATTATAGAAATTGTTTCTGGAACATTCTGGGAACCAGAAACTAACGTTCCCAGAACGTTCTAATGTTTGGTTCCCAGAACATTCTGGGAACCAGAAACTAACGTTCCCAGAACGTTCTAATGTTTGGTTCCCAGAACGTTCTAGGAACCAGAAACTAACGTTCCCAGAACGTTCCTGGAATGTTCTATTTACGTAAAGAAAACGTTCCTGGGGAACCTACCGGGAACGTACTATTCTTTGGTTCCCAGAACGTTCTGGGAACCAGAAACTAACGTTCCGGGAACGTTCTAATGTTTGGTTCCCAGAACGTTCTAGGAACCAGAAACTAGCGTTCCCAGAACGTTCTGGGAACGTTCCCGGAATGTTCTATTTACGTAAAGAAAACTTTCCTGGGGAACCTACCGGGAACGTTCTATTGTTTGGTTCCCAGAACGTTCTGGGAACCTTGTAATGTTTGGTTCCCAGAACGTTCTGGGAACCAGAAACTAACGTTCCGGGAACGTTCTAATGTTTGGTTCCCAGAACGTTCTAGGAACCAGAAACTAACGTTCCCAGAACGTTCTGGGAACGTTCCCGGAATGTTCTATTTACGTAAAGAAAACTTTCCTGGGGAACCTACCGGGAACGTTCTATTGTTTGGTTCCCAGAACGTTCTGGGAACCAGAAACTAACGTTCCCAGAACGTTCTGGGAACCAAAAATTGTTAGCTGGGAAACTACTGCTGGATATGGGATGAGTGTTTAATGTGATTACCTGTGATGTGATGCTGTTTGGTACTGACACGGTTGCTGTTCTGGATGGAACAGCACAAATGTAGCATAGCCAACATGGTAAAAATCATCACCACACTCTGCAGGAGCAAAGGCATCTCAAACTGTTTGCCTATCCTGCAAAACAAAGCAATAAATAATTGGTAAATGAAAAGGTAAAGTGTGTAAAAACTGCTTGTAGACTAGAGAAACTGTTTCCAAACAGGTTTCCCAGACAGTCCTCCCGTATTCCATTGGTCAAACAAATTGAAAACCTTGCCCCAAACACATGGCTAATTTATTACTCTCTTTATATATTAAGTCACAGTGTAATGAAAGCCGTGACTTTTCTTCAGCATTTTTTGACATTCTAGTTTATCAAATGGATTATCAAAAAGAAGAAAAAAAAGAACAGTTTTATCCTCCAGTTCTTGATTGGATGAAGGCAGATCTGAGCTTGCAGTCGATTGTAAAAACAGGGTGGATTTAAGTGAACTAAATGACTGGAGAAGTCGGGCACACATCAAATGCTGTTTCACCGGAAGATCCAGTAATGACATGTAAAAAAACAAACACATGCATGGACGAATTGTTTGCAATTAGATCAGTAATACGCATTTGGAACATGCACTCTTAAAACCAAATGTTCTTTGAATAGCTTTCCTGTAGCTCAAACAGTAGAGAGTGGTGCTTGCAATGTCAAGGTCATGGGTTTGATTCCCTGGGAAAGCAAGAACTGATTAGAAAGTCAATGTGTATCTTGAATAAATGCATCGACATCTATGGTTCCATGAAGAACATTTGACATCCATGGAACCTTTCCATTGCACAAAATGTTCTTTATGTTATTAAAATGTTTTTACACTAATAATAAAAAAGTCATTTTTAGAACTGGTTACAGAAATGTTTTTTGATGAAGGTTTTGTTTGGAATGCTTATTTTTAAGAGTGTAGATTGGGTAAATTTCCATTTCATGCTGAGTGCGGACTTTAAAATATATATATTTCTAATGTTATGTTTTATATATATATATATATATATATATATAAATGAGCTTAAAACATGCACAATCAAAATTATATTGTGAAGACTATTCTCCAAGCAAAGGGGGGAACAGATAAATAATAAATTGGTCAAAAAAATTGCATCCTTCATTAGTTCATTAGTTAGTTAGTTAGTCGATTTTGATTCACTTTGAAGCAACATTTCCTCTCCTCCACTCACCAGAAGAAAATGCGAAGTATATTAGCAATGAGCAGCACCAGACAGACTCTTGTGGAGAATCCCTCAGCATTATTGGTCCTCTGGATCTCCTGGTACTGGGGGACATAGGGCACCGCACCCCCAAACACCAAAACACCAGAAGCCAGCCAGGATAGCAGAGTCCACGAGCTCTCCAAGTTCTCTTCTGACCCCTGCTCCATCACTCAGTCCTTAACAAAACACTCTCTTTACACTCATATCCCCTGCAAGAAGAGGTTAGGACACTTTTACATTTGATCACATATATAATAAAGTGCAACGTAAGCCAAAAGAGGCACATATAGCTGCAAAATGCATTTACAGCTCCAATAAAAGCAACACTGCCACCTTCAGTAACCTTAAATCTCACACAGGAACAACAATACTTACTATATAACCACATTGCAAAAGATAGTAGTAAAACAGTGACGGTTGTCTACACGGTGCCACCCAATCTGACGGTATCTCAACTACACAGGATGTTTGTGCACCAAAAGATAAGCTTCACTTTGTTTCTGATCTGACAAACATCTCCTCACTGCGGAGAAGCTTCAAAAGAGTTATGAACTTACTTGGCAGCATAATTTCTCCAATTCAGTCTTGGACTAACATGTTTTCTGAGGGTGTGTACACTCTCTAAAATGAGGAAAAGGTTTGAGACGCAAGAGTGTGTAATCTATACTAACAAAAAGCCTAGAAGAAGCTACTTTTTATAGCAGAATTGTGTTGTTGAGCACTTGAGCTTTATGAATTTCCCCCAGTTTGTAATGCATTGGATTATATTTAAACATTTTCGACTGTAATTCAGATTTCTACTTGAACTTCCAACATTTAAAATAAATACTGTATTTTATAATATTATAACAGAAACTCGAAGACAGAAATACATTTATTGCTGGAAAATGGCAAAACATTATTGAAATTACTAATGTTACTAAGACTGTCAGGATTCATCCTAACTTTATCATTGTTAGCCAGTCAGAAAACTATTACCTGTACCTATTGCATCAAACAAAACCCCAAGATCAGAATCAAGCTGATGGGTCCTGCAAAATTTTAAAGTGGATTTGATGGCTTTAAGTAGTCAGATTAGTAAAGAATGTATAATCCATATAAAGTCAGCTGAAACTAAGAACTTGCGCATTGCTTGTGTCCTCTATAGTGGAGGTCTAGCAGTAAAAGTTGAAGTGCTACTGTACATAGAGGTGTTGCATAACTTCTGCATTCCGTGGGGGTAGGGCTCTTCTGACATGTCTCCACCTCTCTCTTTCGGGTCTCCTACATGAACTGATGTTTACATCCACACCTACAGTAATTAGATTTAGATTCTTGGACAAACACACTATAATTTTCTGAAATGGCAAACATGGCCATAAAACACATTTGGTATGCTTGATGCACTTCATGCCATGTACACGTATGTGTTGTGATATTTAGAAACCGGATAGCACATTGGGACAGCAGGGAAATTCCACATAGGGGTTTCAACCTGAAGAGTCGGTTCACACAGAACGCGGTTTTGCCTTCCAAACAGTTTTCTTTTTCTCTTTATACATATATGCATTTTTTTGTTGTTGACAACAAGTCCAAAGCTGCACGTTGCAAGTAGTTCAATCATAAATGTCTCGAGACCTCAATTCAATTCCGTCGCGCTCCAACATGTGATGAAAAGTCTGAACCATTTCAGCGAATCGATTCTTTTGAACAGTTTGTCAGTCGATTGGTTCAAAAAGTGATCTAATGGTTCTTTCATGTAATCGTTGCCGTTTATATACATATATATATATACACACACACACATATATATATATATATATATATATATATATATATATATATATATATATATATATATATTTTTTTTTTTTTTTTTTTATTTATTTATTTATTCTTAATAGTGAGAAAGTAACCGTATGTGTCCCAAGTCTAATTCATCACAGATTCAACTCATAAAAATTCAAGTTAAACTAGGATAATTTTATTTTACAATAAGCCTATTAAAATGAATTAATCATCAAGCATAGTTATTTTTAACAATACTGTATGTTATTTAAAACAATATGCTCCACCTGCATGGTATTAAATGTCGTCATTCAATGCAGTCGTAAATATACATTCATTTTTATTTAGGCAATAAAAGTACAATTTTCGCCTTATCAGTCATCTCACTCATTGGTTTCTCGAGCTATTACAAATAGGATATAGGCTATCCGAATGAGATATCCTGTATATAATTTTTAACATTAAAGATTAAACATTAAAGATCCAAGAACCTCTCTTATTGACTCAGTTCGACTCGTGAAAGGCAACTTTCAGACAAACCCCGTTCAAATGATTCAAGAACCGACTCTAAAGAACAATTCGTTTCTGTCACCAACCATGGAGGATATGAACAAACCATTCACGGATACGCAGCGTTTACAACTTATCTGCATGTTGTGTCTTGTTCAATAAAGTAAACCTGATGATTCAGAGATTCGTTAATGCATTATCGCGTTTTAAGAACTTTAAAATTAGCAATGTCACCGCTAAAGTAAATCATAGAGCTTTTCGCTTTTCTACTCAAAACTCTTGCTGCGGTTTCATCAAGTTTCGTTTTACCGTAACTAAACGTTTTGATATAATAAAAAGAAGTTGCAAAGAAGGGGGAAGAGGGAGGGAACGTAGTAAGTTAAATCATACCTTACTTCGGGCGAAGACTTGTTTGACAACTAGCCTATAGAACAGCTTTCACTCTCATATGCTGTCTCATCTAGCCATCATCTAGTCTAAATCAGGCTGATGCAGTTTGGGGATGTGGGCTTGACCGCGCACAGCTTTCATAGGTTTAATGTTACAGAGGAAGAGGGGAAAAAATAAGCTGGGAGAACACCACAAGATTGTATCAAACCTAATATGTGTAGCGATACAACGCCCATTGTACTCATTCAGAGGGCAAAGCAGTGGAATGTCAACATCAAAACCCACCCATTCTTATATCCTGTATTAACTGAACAAATATGACAAAAAATAACTTCTCGTTCAGTGTATATGCTTTGCACACTTGAACCTATAGCTTTCTTAATTGTGACTTTAAAACGGTCTAAAAGGCCAAAATATCGCTACCAAATAACAAATAGATTAAAACTCTGTCGCTACTACCATTCACCTACAACAGTGTCAAATTATGTAAACAAAACATCAATTTTTTTTAAATCAAGCAACAAAAACAGCCTAAACATTTCAATAAATTCTGGCTTATCCAGCTGTAATTTGACATTGGTTTTTATAGATTAAATGACCGCAGCATCTTTAGGATGAGCAGCACCGCCCTGCTGCTATTAACGAGATCACGCCAGAAGCAGATTTGCGTGCCTGCAGCTGCGGGAATGTCTCGCGGAGTGGATGTCTAAAATCTCGCGATATTTCTCACGACTCTGTGGTTTTAGCCTACTGCTGATTTTTTAGACAGCAAAGAGGGTGGAGGATACACAATTTTAGGAAGAATAAACTTTATTTTGCAGTTGTACAAATCTATTAATTTAAAAAGAAAATGGCAGAGACGGACCCGAAATCAGTGCAGGATCTCACTGCAGTGGTAGGTTTGATAATGACCGATATTCTTTGTCGTTTGCTAAGCTAATGCTAGGCCCCGTCTATCTGTTCTGTTTTGATTATTTAGATGCGATACACGCTTCGCACACGGGTTTTTTTCCCTGTCTGCTGTTATGATGTAAATCTACTTGTTTAATTGTTATGTTTGAAATATGTTTAAAATATGTACATATCTTTATACACGTTAGATTAACTGGATGTGTCGTCTAACAGGTGCAGACATTGCTGCAGCAGATGCAGGATAAATTCCAGACAATGTCGGACCAGATCATCGGGAGAAATATCCTTTCTTAAGTTAAAGAGCTATAGTTTTTTCCAATGAGGTATCAGTGGTCTCAGATGTATTTAAATGTTAAGATCATAGCGAACAGTTTAGAGGCGTTTAAATAAGGTTACTTTATATTTAGCAGTGCTTTATCTAAAGAGTACTTTAAATTTAAAAAGCACGAGTTTGTAAATCATAATTATGCCAAGTCATATTGGAGATGAAGTTTAAATGTCAAAAGCTTTTCATTTTCTAAATATCTCTTATTGTGCCATAATTATAACTTTTAATGTTGCTATCATGATTTACCAAAGCATGATTTACTTTTGTGATAGAAATAGGTTTCCATAAAAGAGAACCTTTCAAATTGTATTGCTCTGGTGCTTGACGGTTCAAGAGGCTTTGAGGGGATAGACATACATCTGTTATGTGTATAAAAAAGGACTACACCATGAGTTATTCTCGATCAAGTCTCTGTACCAGCAAGAGTTCACTGTTTAATTCAGTGTTCAGTATCTAGACCTCAGGGGTTCAAGTATGAGGTGAAACATTTTCACAGAACCAAAATTTACCGCATTGACAAGGTCATCAAAATCCTATCACCACCCTGAGATCAGGGTCACAAAACTACAAAAGCACAAGTGTTTTAATTCCATACTATTGGATTGGAAGTTTAGAATACACAGATTTTTGTTTGCAAATCATAAGCACATATTACTTTAACCGCACACTGAATGACTTAAATAGGTGGGTTATTACTTGTACTAGTTCCCTTCTTCCTTAACAAAATACACTTGATGAAATGAGCACCCGCATCGATGATCTAGAGAAGAACATAGCAGACCTGATGACTCAGGCAGGAGTGGAAGAGATTGAAGGGGAGAACAAAGTCAAAGAAGGAGGAGAGGCCTCCTAGTACTGGTACATTTATTTCTATTGCTTAAAACTACTTTAGTTTTGTTTGTGAATGTTGGATTATAAATGGCATTTAACTCTGGCATACTGTAGTAAAATGCACTTGTCATTTTTCACAGGATGCCGAGTAGAAGACACTATATACACTATTCAGGATCAGCAAGATTTTCTCTATGGTGACTAACATATTTTGGTTTGATGTAATGCTTTTTTTAAATATTTAGCAGGCATTAAAGTCTGACTTGACTACCCTTTTCCCTGTAATGGACTGCAAAGAACTTTTTAAACATGACATCCAACTGTAGAACTGAACCTTACTGTAATAATAGCACTAGCCCAAGTGCCAACCTAACACCATTCCTGTTAAAATAAATTTGTTGTTGAATTAAAGTTGTTTCTTAAAATCTGTGTCCTCATCTCTTTATACGAGTAGCTTTCTTGAACCATTCACTATTTTCTCTCTATTTATGTACTGGCAGTGGCAAGTAGGTCAAGAAACATGTTGACATGCCTCTAATACACTAGAGCTAAAACTAAACTTGAATTCTTGGCAATCTAAATGAATTTGTTATAATTAGTCAATGTGTAAATCAATGATTTCACACCTTAGCCATTACAAAATAAAATCACATACCATTATCAAAGGTTATATGATGCAGAAAATCATTTGCTTCAGCTAAAATCTGACAATCACCCCCCTTCCACCCCATTAAATATCTCAGGACGGGAAATAAAAGTTGTGATGTACAGTATATTGGTAAATTAAAAAAAGTCTGTCAATAATGTTTCTGGACATTTCGCCCCAAAATGAAAAAGAACTAAACTTCAATAATAGTTTACATTAAATAGAAAATAATTCATACATCATGCCAGTATGTGTAGCATCAAATTTAATTAATGGTGTTTTTAATAATAAAATTGATTCTGAGCCAGATTTTGATTCTGGATTACTGTATTATTGTTCACATGTTAATGAATAATTGTGATGATAATGTCACACTGAAAAACTAACAAAAACATCCTCCTTATGGTCAGAAAATAATTATTGGTGAAATCTGTCTCCCAAAAAGTAAAAAAAAAATGAGTTAAAAGGTTTTATTTCGAAGGAGTGAACATTTATTGAACTTTCTTAAAATAATTTAGAACAGCTAAATTTAAAATGCTACTATATAAGCGCCAACAATATCACCAAAGAACAAGGCTTCAGTTAACAGTTATACAAACAGTTAAAATATGTTTGTATAAAACACTTGAACCAATCGCACTCAGAACACAAAGTCATGTTCAGTCATGTCAACAGCCCAGGCAAACTTATCCCTTAGGGATTTGTTGTAAATTTTATCCAGTGGCACCTCCATATTCTTACACCTAGAAACAGAAAATAAAGAAAACAATGAAATAATTCTGATATGAAATAACGAGACTACAGTAAAACCTTGAGATAAGAGCGTCCCGACATACAAGTATTCCGAGATACGAGCAAGCCTTTGTGTAATTTCTTTGCTTTGAGATGCGAGCACGCTCACAGACGCCAATGCTAGTGGTGGAGAACTCGGAGCATCCCATGCCGCCTTACTCCATTTCAAGTGTTCACCGACTGAAATAAGTGTTTGCGCGGGCAAAAAGATTTCATGTGCGACCGAGGATTTAAATGAGCTCGCGGGCTCCCGTTTTTTTTTTTTTGCGTGTAGATCTGTTATCTGCTTGCAGATGTAATCTACGCGAATGCAAACATCAGTTTTGTGCTCATTTCTTTTTGCCATGGATTTGCCTCCAATCCCTCCTTCGCACAAAAAACCCCACAAGATTTTATATTTCAGATGATGTTTTAATCTTTCACTTAACCCTTTAATGCGTACGAACACAGTGTTCAGTGTGTGATGGCTGGCGCTGATCCAGAGACGGACGCGCTCAGAGCTGGTCATATATCAACTATTCAGTGTTTTCAACCACGTACCTTTATTAATTCAGTTTAAATACTCGTAAGTACTCCAAAACAACGCATTTATAGTTTGAACAATACACACTGATGTCTATAAAAGTGGAAATAACAATCCGTTTCATTTCAAATTGACTAGTTATTTTATTCATATCAGATACACATTGTATAGGCAACTATAAAGTTCACTATTCTTCTTTTACGTGTTGTAAATTAGACAGATTAGATTCTCTGAATTGCTGCGCAAACTTAACCATGGCACCCGTTGCGCACATGCCTATATCATCTGTCTCAAAGGTAAGAACTCTTAATTAAAACCACATTTTATTTTATATCACAGGAATCCTTATATACTATAATTTTGTGTGTGTGTGTCTCTATAAAAATTTAATGAAAACCCCGTTTTTTCCATTGTTATTAGCACTAATAAGAGAGTTTTTTTAGAGGGCCGGAACGGATTCATTATTTTTTTTTATTTCTTATGGGAAAAAATGATTTGAGATACGAGCAACTCAAGTTACGAGCTCGTCCTGGAACGGATTATGCTCGTATCTCAAGGTTTTACTGTATCTGTAGATGTGTGTGTTTGAGTGTGACATCACCAGGCCACAGTGATGCGTGGATCCAGGTAGTTGAGTTTGGAGGTGCCCAGCGCGATCTGTTTGTTCTCCTCTCTGTCTGTAGCCTGAACCTCCATCTTTAGAAGTTGTTCTTCACACCTCTGCACGGTTTTCTTCTTCTTCTCCACCACACTGAACACAAACAGCAATAAGCTTTTTACATATCTATATCATATACAGTAGTACCTCAAGATACGAAAGGCTCAACTTACGAAAAATCCAAGTTACGAAAGCAAAGATGAAAAATTTTACTGCTCTACATACGTAACGTTTTCAAGATACGAAAGGTTTCTGAAAGTCCGAGATTCACCCCATAACAATTTTGAAACTCGTGCCGCACGCCGCCATCTTAGTTATAGTAGACTCACCACCATCCTCCTGCTCTCCCATTGGTTCCTGATGCTAGCCAAACCATGAGATCCTTCTCTCTAATTGGACAGCATCCCTCCCATCATGCATCTTCTATACGGACGTGCTGGCGTGCTTTAGCTCAGTCACTCCGCACCCCAAACTTTACATTTTTCATGTGTTTTCGTAAAGTTAAGTGTACGTACGTTATCTGCCGTTTGTCCTCTGCCGCCACTTTCGGAGATAGCCTCACTCGAAAGGTAAGCTTCGTCATTTTACGTTATTTCATTGTTTATAGGTCAATTTAGCTTTATTATGAAATTTAATGGGGTGTTTTTGGAGGGCTTGGAACGGATTCGCCATTTTACATGTAAAATGTGTTCCAAGATACGAAAAACTCATTATACGAAGGCCGCCTCGGAACGGATTAATTCCGTATCTCGAGGTACCACTGTATTCTATAGTTACAGTCTAGATCACATTCATATAAGTATATAAAGGATTCTAAACGCTGGAAGATCAACAAAAAAATAAAAACCGCTGCTTTTAAGAGGCCTGGAATGAGATACTGACATGAGCAGCTTGTTGTCGGAGCTCCCTTTGGCTTCTTTCTTGGCTTGCTTTAGCTCTTTCTTTGCCAAGGCCAGCTGCTCTTTCCTGTTGTCAATCTTAAAGGAGCAAGAGAAGAGTTGAAAAAAAAAAAAACCTGATACATATATTTGTTTATTAAATATACCATATGTAAACATTTCTTTTTTTTTTTTTTTTTATTATTTACTAGTCAGTCTCATATCTCCAGTACCTTTGCCTGCAGGTTAGCCATGGATTGTTCGAAGGTCTTTGGCGGCGCCCGCTGATGGTTACATAGAATTGCAACCGCACGGTTTGCCCTGTTGTAGGAGAGCAACTTCTCCGCCACGTTTTCCTTCACTGTAGTAAGAATGACATATTAACACAAACGGAAAAAGAAAAAGAGAGTGAGAAGACCAAAACAAATACATTTACATGTAGAAGCTGTAAGGTTCCTCTTTCGGAGCAATCATGTCATCCATTTGAACAAAATAACAATTTAAAATAATTACTTATAAACATCATTATTATAATATATATATACACATACACACACACTATTTTTATATATACACTAAATATGATTTCATATTTAACGCCTCCCAAAATGAATTATTCTGTAAAAATAAAATGGTTATTTTTAATACTGTAATGAGAATCATCCTATTCAAATCAGTGTTATTTTAGTTTTATTATAATTATAATATTATAATAGTAATTAATTTCTTAATCATTTTGTGCTTGTCATCTGATTATTATTATTATGTAATATCAATATTAATCTTTATTTGAAATATTGCTATTTAGGTATAATTTACTTTATTTCCATTTCAGTTTTTATTAATTCCCAGTTAATAATTTTATTTCTTCAACTTCAACTTAATTGAGTTTATTGCCAAGGGAACATTTCAAATTTTCTTTTAGTTTTATTACACGTTTTCAACTAATGCTTGTGTTTTATAAATCAAATGTATTTGAATGAACAGACATATTTTAATAGCTTAATTAACGATAATAACAACCCTGATTTGAATACAATGATTTTAAAATGAAAATATAACTATTTAAAAAATAGTTTATTAAAATAAGAAAAGATTTTCACATTTTTAGTAAAAAAGTTGTAATAAAAACAATGAACAATTATAAATTAATTCTTAATTATAAAATGAGGCTTCATTGTCTTCATAAAATAAATATATACACATTCTTGAAATGATTTTTTAAAAAGTTTATTCTAATTAATCTTTCCATTCTAACTGAATATTAAAGTGTTGTAACGCTTGTAAAATGAAAGAAATACAGAGCTGAAAATTGTCAAAATGGCTAGAAATGAATTCTAGGACCTTAAACAACCTTCTCTGTATAAATTTGTAAATTATAAGCCAACATGCCGACCACTTACACACACAGCACATGGCACCTGATGGGTGAAACCCTGCCACACACTGAGCTGATTTAATTAGAGCTTGTAGCGGATGCAAAAAACAGATTTCCTCTCAGCGGCGATCCGACACCTCAGGATTACACGCACATCACATGCAGGACTCGCTCTAGAGATACGCAGATAGTTACACTAGAAACATACATGAGTCTCATTAGGGCTAGAACACAATTCAGAAACTAATGAGGAGAATCCATTTACACTGCCAGTGGCACAACAAACTAGAACATGTCTGCCATCCAACAATCTCTTCCATGTTTATCCAAAGCGACTTACAAAGGAAGAGGACAATGGAAGCAATCAAACCAACAATATGTAAGTGCTGTGACAAGTCCCAGTCAGTCTAGCACAGTACAAGTACAGAATTACATTTTCTATCACATATACAGTATATATTTGGACAAAATCAGTTTGCATTGTTAGACTTAAAACACATCTCTTCAACCACGCATACACAACACATTAGAATATATAACCGTGGCCAGTCACGTTGCGTTCTCACACAGTAGAAAGTTTATTAATTATCTCGTAACTTGCTCGAGTTTACACACTGTCACACTAACAATACCCATATGTTCTTGTGGACTCACAGTTGTCAAAATGTACGTTTTGTTTTGACAAACAAACACTGACAGCGATCCATATTGGCATCACATTTGAGCGTTTTTAGCAAATGTTCCAACGCGTATCTCTACCGACGGCATGGCTGAACATCTGGAAATTGTACTAGTTGTCTTGATGTTGAATATTCACTTGAAGTTTGACTGATAGGATGCTAGAAGAAAAGGGGAGAGAGAAAGACACAGAAAAACAAGGCACTCACTGTTGCTGAGTTCTTTCAGCTGTTGCTGCAGGGTTATAGAGGCGTTGTATGTCCTAAAAACCTTTGCTGTCAATCCTGGCATCAGGGAGCTCAGGTGTTTATTCAGCACACTAGTCTGTAAACACAAAAACCAAGGTAGAAAAGGTGAGAAATCCCCATGTTTTAGCGTCCACATTCACGGCAAACCCCTAGATGGCACTGTTGCCTTGATTGTCTAGATATAAATACAATACACACACACACAAAAAGATGTCTAAATGAGCAGATCTCAATAGAGCAAGCCCCCCCCCCCCCAAAAAAAAGACATTCGTACCAACTTTAATGGATTTATGAGTACAGCAGTACGGGCTGTATGTTCAAGACAAAAAGAACAGATCCATTAAATCTAGCTCTGCATCTTCAAGGACTCGCAGACAAGTTACACGACCAACGTGCGTGTGCGCATGCTAACATCAGATTCGTTCAAAAACGTTCGAATTGAAAAATTCATCCTCACTTTTCTTTACTTCAGAAACTGTGGTTTTGTAAAACCCAAAGGAAGGCGATACAAATATGGTCACACAAAAATGAATCTAGATGTGATACAGTAATCCCTCGCCACTTCACGGTTCAAGTTTCGCGGCCTCAGTGCATCGCAGATTTTTCAAAACTATTAATCGAAAAATAATAATTTAAAAATGCCACCATATCAGCAGTCGTCTCGCAAAAAGCAGCGTTGTTTCATCGTGAGCGAGAGAAATGGTTTCCCAGGATGCAGACAAAGAGAGAAACTCTCTCAGAGGCTTTGTACACGCCCACGGCACTCAGACAAGACACGTGATTGGTTCCCGGCGTGAAATTGACCAATGAGAGCACGAGTGGATGTATCCGTGAGCTGATTGGCTGATCCTACTTTGCGGATTTTCACCTATCGCGGGGGTTCCGGTCCACATTAACCGCAATAAACGAGGGATTACTGTATCTTTAAAGATACTAAATGCCAGTGACACCAGCTGTGTCCTAGCATGTCAACAACTGCAAATGTTCACCACATGTGCTGCCATCTGACGACACGTGTATGGCAGGACGCTTCACACATCTCGGTGTGTCGAGCAAGGTTCACCAAGAAACACTGTGACATTTTGGTAAGGACACACAGTGACTCAAAGGAACTCGGTTATGTCACACTTAACCAAGCTATACTTCTGGGAACACAGCTGCTGCACAATGTTAGCTAAATCGTTTTTGGGGAAGTTTCCTTTTTTCCATTATTTTTGGCCTTTTTGCCATTGAAGGTTTCCAAATAGTGAGATAGACAAAACAATGCTGGAAAGAAATACAGAACTGACACTCAAGCTTCCTTGCAGTTAGGCCATGTCTCAAATGACAAAACAAAAAAACATCCCATGCTATGGTATATTTGATCCTGTTTTATGGAGAAAACTTAAGACGAATCTACTATGCAAGCTCACATCATTAAAAGTTACTGTTTATGTAGCTAGAAAAATGAGTCTGATTGCATGTAATAGATAAAACAGTGTCTGTTCTAGCGAGGGTTCGGCCAAGTTCAAGACATTTATTTTTCTGAGCACACACACACACACACACACACACACACACACACACACACACACACACACACACACACACACACACACACACACACGAGCTTAAAAGCACAGCAGCATGTAATAAGATTTGCAGCACTTCGTGGAAGAGGACCAGCATTAAGAGTCTCTGCCGCATCCTCCCTCGTTCACCCCTTCTGCTCGGCCTTTTGCCATATCAATCGGAAGAGCCCAAAGTACAGATTAACTCCCCCCCCTCCACAATGGCCCACCATTACCAACCTGACCTCATTGAGGGGGCACATTTTTCTCTCTCTGTCACTGTATCTCTCCCTCTCATTCTCTCACACACAAACAGTTTTTCCAATTTTCTCGCACAATCTGTCTCTCTGTCCTTCAGCGAGGGCAGAATCCTTCAGATGCAAAAATTAAGACTGAAATATTTTCTTTTTAAAACAAACTGCAAAGAAAAACTACCATCTTTTAGAGTGAGCTCATATGATGCAAGCCTCTCGAGAATCGTATCCCTCAGAATGAAAAATCTATGGGTGTCTGCTGCCGTTTCAGAACATTACACTCACATTGAGTCGATCAAAGAGGTCGTCTCCTCCTTGCTTGTTTTCCATGAAAAGCTTGAGGTTTTTGAAAACCTAAAACAGAAAACACATGTTAGCTTGTTTATTATATGCACAGAACAGAGGTTGAGGGGAAAAAAAAGAAAAGGAAAAGAAAGAGACAGGTAGAGGCACTCTCAATTATATTTGACATTTCGCAGAAGTCCTGTTTTCCTCCACTCCTAAATAAATCAGCTAAAATATGCATGGAACTAATTAATGGTAGCAGATGTGGTGCTTTTAAATCAGTCTCATTTGAATAACAATTTATCCTTGAGCCAAATGCATGAAGAAGAAAGTAAACAGACCGCTCGCCAAGCAATGACAGAATTTATATTTCTGGGATATTCCCCTCCCAATTTAACACGGTGGTATGTTAGTAATGATTGATGCATATGCTGACCTTCCTGTCTAATAAGCACATGATCACATATTCAACACTCGCCCTAAAATGGCCAGATAATGCAGCTCCCAAAGCTCACCTAGCAAAAATACTTCTTTTTGCATTTTTCTAATATAGCTCAATGTTTTTCATGACAAATTCTATTATCAGCATAACAATTTGAGTGAAAAGTTGAATTTGGAAACCCTCTGCTGTGTGAACGATAGCAATGGAAGTTTGCATAAAACCAGATGATGACGTTCTCCAGGATGATTTAAGACGATCCAAAGAGCATTTTGTGCTTCAGTTGAATTAAATCTATACAGTAGAACCCCAACTTGCGAAATTAATCCGTTCCGAGGTTGGCTTCGTAAGTCGATCTTTTCGTATGTCGGTCAGGCTTTTACATGTTATTGCCTGATCCATTCCAAACCTTACAAAAACACCACATTTAGCATGGGATGAAGCGCATCGCAGCTCCATACTTCTCAATTATCAGCATCCTCTTCTTCCTTTTGACTTCAGCAACAATCTTCACATCCATGGTGAGTGATTAGAAAAAAGTTTGTTAACTAGGCACAATGCTGACCAATAGGAGAGCAGGAAAAAAAAGTGTTCCCCTTCTAACATGGACTATTCCAGCCATCCCTGTCATTCAGTGCGAAATGGACTATTCCAAAACTTTCCATCTGAGAGAGCTGACGGATGATTAAGGTAAAAGAGATTGGCTGAAGATTGTATATATAGTTTATTGAGTGAAATGCAGGGAATTATTGCCAATCGTTGAGGTTTTATCGATCATGCGTAACCACACATCTATGCACCTTTAATAAATACCAGTTTTGGATCATTCCCTGAGTGAGACATCATTGTTCTGACCGGACAAACTGTAGCCTTCATTCAACCCGAACCAAAATCAGCGCGAATTTCAAAACAAAACTCGGAAGTGTTTTTTCGCATCTCGATCATTTTGTCGTTACTCGGGCGAAAAAACCCCCGAAATCTTTTATCGTATGTTGAATTTTTCGTACGTAGAGCGTTTCGTAAGTCGGGGTTACGCAATAGGAATCATATGCGTAATGTCACAAATTTACTTGCATGCACACTTTTAGAAAACGCTAGTGTGGACGGATAGCGTTTGAAACGACAACGGCATTTTCAAATGTATCTGGATAAATGTACACGTACTCTTGATTTCTAAAATTAGGTGCCAATTCCTAGATATTTAATGCGATCTAAGACTTCTGGACATAGATGCATACATACAAGTTTCTTATTCTATAAATAATTCAACCGAATAGCAGCATATTGACAGTAACGCTGCTTCGTGACACGAGTTATAAGGATTTAATTGTTATTCATTATGTCGTGATGCGCTGATGAGAAAGGGGGGTTTTCACAATACCTGCAATTATATCTGACATTTCCACAAAGTCAGCCTGATGCCAAATACACTTGCAAGACATTCAGAATCTAATTAATTTTCAGTTGATGAGCTTCTTTCAAATGTTTTCATTTACATTCTCATTCAAGTCTTTTTTTTATGTTCTTACCCTTTTAGCCACAGGAACCTTGTTGTAGTAGCGGATGCAATCTTTACCCAGGAAGTCGAACTCTACCACACACTTTTGCCCATCCAGCGTGTCGTGTAAAGTGATGTGCTCCACGCGTAGTGAGCAACAACCCACGGTGTCTGCCGTCTCTCCCTCTTCCTTTTCATTTCCTGCTCTCAGAGCCAGCTGAAGAGTTTAACACAAACATTCACTCGTTTCATACAGACATGACACTGGATCTCCAGAAAAGCTCAGAGTGAATGCTTAGCTGCTAGTGAACATTTTGGACATGATATTGGACTGAAAGCTGCAGGTATTGTTGCGTGCAATAAGAACTGACTCATAAAACCATCGATACTGGAGGGATACTTTGATCCAGTATCTCCACACAGAACACTGTGTGTGTGTGTGTGTGTGTGTGCGTGCGCGCACATTTTTAGAAACTGAGGAAAAGATGGTTACTTTTCAAAATATATACATATACATTTTTGGGGAAAAGGTTTAATATATGATTTTGCACTGTAAGATAAGACGTGAAATACTTAAATTTACAAGAAACACCTGTAACACCATATTGTCACAATGAAATTATCTTGCACTAATCACAATTATGAAAAATAACTGCATATTTTGAAAGAGTCACAGTTGACAAATTCGGTTCTAAATTACGAGAAACCAACTGTGAGAAGTTGCAATTACCGTATTTTTTTGCCATATAAGACGCTCCGGAACATAAGACGCACCCAATTTTAAAGGAGGAAAATCTAGAAAAAAGGATTCTGAACCAAATACTGTAGTAAACTATTTTATATCAACTGTATAAAGTTAACAGCAGTTTAAGAACAATTTTATGCCAACCATGTAACATATTAAGAACTATCTTTACTCTCATTAACAGTCAGTAAAGTCAGTAAACAGTGTGTATGGTGTGTCTAATAGTTTGTTGCTTATGTCTTATGTCTTGTGGTTGTTAAGTGTATCATTACCGTTCCTTTTCTCTTTGGTTATTCACTTTGTGTGTAAATCGGGCAGTGGGGAATAGATGACTGTGGCGAGGGGGGAGTGGTTCAGCGAGGTATATTATAAAATATGGATCAGATTCCGGTCAGAGAATCAGGAATGGAGAAGTGATTCTTGGTGATGAGGCATTTATTTATATCCAGTATATGCAGGTATGCAGCTGTAATATTATAAGGGTGTGCGTGTGTGTGGTAGGTAGTGCATGAACACACGCAGGGCACAGAACATAGTCAGCAACATGAACAAAGATGAACAGTCATCAAACACCGGTGTGCGTCACTAATAACGGGACACCAGCAACAAAAACAAAATATTAGTTCCTAGGACAGGCTTTCTGACAGTTTTGTTTTTGTTCAAGTCTGAGGAAATAAAAGAGCCTGTGATTCTCACGCTGAGGAGGCAGGGTCAATGTGCTGAGAATCACGGGCTCTTTTATTTCCTCAGACTTTAACAAAAACAAAATAACAACCAAAACATGCGCGTTCGGTGCTCACGCTTCACTCTCTGTGAGTCACGCGTCTCTCTCCAGGTTTCGTTTCACTTCTCTCTTACGCACCGCTAGTCTCCCGACTCTCTCCCGCTGCAGACCTCACTGAACCACGCCCCCCTCGCCACAGTCATCACTGTAAAGTCCTCCATTTCCCCCCACTCGTCATCACCACGGCTACGGCCGTGGCCGCGCTCTGCGGATTCTTTATATTCGTCGGATAGGACGCACCATCTTTTCCCCCCCAGTTTTGGGGAAGAAAAAGTGCGTCTTATGCGGCGAAAAATACGGTATAAGAAAGTCGTAGATGTGACATCTGCTACTATGAGAAATAGTTGCACTTGTCAGAAGTCGCGATAAAGAGCAAGTTGCAAGTGACAAATTTATTATGAGAAAAAGTCAATCGCGAGATACGGAGTAGCAGTAAAGTTGTAATTGTGAACAAGTTTTGTTTGAGAAGTGAAGATCAAAATTATGGCAAAGGTGCAGTTATGTGAAACAGTTGCAACTACAAGAAATAATTTCCATATATTATTGTGGCGCAAGTCACAATTACGAGAGAGGAACAGTCTTCCGTACTTTTTTCATATACAGTAATACCTCGGTTTACAAGTTTAATTCGTTCCAAGAGCTCGTAACTCAAAATTCTCGTACACCAAAACAATTTTCCCCATAAGAATGCACTAAAAATCACCCCATATTTTTTGGGTTTTACCCTGTTAATTACAGTTAAAATTATAACCATTAAGACCTCATATAAATACTAATTAATAATTGACAATTAAACTCAAAATACATGACAATTTACTGTAACGCGCACTTTCCCTCTGAGTAGCGTCGCTGCTGGCGTGAAGCAGACGAGAGGAGGGTTTTACTGCTTACAGGGAGAATTTTTGTACCTTCTTTCTTTGGAACAGATTGAATAAGGCATTCCCTGGGATCGAACCCATGACCTTGGCGTTGTTAACACCAATGCTCTACTGACTGAGCTACAGGAAAGCTTTAACTTCATTCCAAGAATTCAATGGCACGAATTCTTAAGGTGAAGAATTCTTCACCCCTTGCATTGCCTTCCACTTAAGTTTGGATTTGATTTCAAAATCGTGCTTCTTACCTACAAGCCCCTAAATAATTTAGTTCCTTCATATCTCTTTGATCCATTTAAAATCTATAATCCTCCACGTAACCTCAAATCCTCTAAATCAGGGGTGCCCAATACGTTGATCGCAATCTACCGGTTGATCGCAAAAGTAGTGTGGGTGGATTGCATGGAATTAACTTGTCACTTGATTGACGTATAGTCTGAAACATGGTTCACCGGCGCATGCGCACAACGGTGCCAAGTGCTGCAAAACTCTAGCAAACTAGTGAGATAGCCTCCAATTTATTTCTTTTCAACTTAAGAAAAGGTAAAAAAAAAAAAAAAAAAAAGAGTTGGTAGCTGGACAAAATAAGAAGTCAAAAACTTACCACTTCCAAATGGAGTTGGATTTTTTTTTTCACCATGTAATTTTTGAAGTGTGTTTGCATGATCTGCCAGTTTGTCATTGCTATACTGAAGGCGGCAAATGTGGAGCGACTACGACACCGACTTCCCTCCGAAAAGCGAAATGAGAAGAAGGGTGAAGGAACTAAAATCTCAGTTGAAGATCAGTGCAAAAGCAAACTTAGCCTAAATATCTTGACTCTGCAAAAGATAATATTCGTTCTTCAGACCTGTCAGTTGTTTTAAGACACCAGGAGAAAACATGAAGATATTAGAAAAGAGATGATCTCTTTCCTGCTCGTGTCTTACAGCCATTTCAAAGCGCATCTTTGTGTGGAAATATAAAACATTGTTTTAAAACTAATATTTAACCTTGGATTAATATTAACTTATACAATTTAAATACACATACACCCCTCTCAAACCACTATCGGTAGAAAAAAATGACACCATCAGAACCCTAAGAATGTACTTGTAACTTTCAAGACCGAAACGACAAAGATGCTAAAATGTCTCATTCAGATTTCTGAAACTCTACATCAGTAACCGCAATTCATAAATGCAGTCCAAAAGACCTGAAATAACAAATTATTACAAAATGTAAGATATGACCTCTTCAAAGAGAACACCTGCAGAAATAATAAATGTACCATGCAGTCCTTCATGATTTTTTCTCGCTCTCTGCTGTATTTATTCTCAACAGGAAGTTTAATTGATGTGGAGAGATTACCTGTACTCTCAAACCCTTTGGTCTTTTCCAAAATAAAGCAATTATCATTGAAAGCTCTCTAAATGTGCCCAAATCATGTCTGTGCAGCTTGTCTGGCCTGACCTTGTCAATAAAGTAGAGGGCTACGGCTCTCTGGCGTATGCCCATCTGTTTGGACTTGAGGTCATCCTGGTACTGGGTTCGGATGGCATGCACACATGACTTCAGTCTACGAGCCACCTCATACTTTTCCCAATCCTTCTCACCCTATGGGAGACAAGACAAAAAAAAAATCAATGAAGTAAAGCAAGATACTAAGTGACATGACAAAAGAGCAGCACAGCCTGACTCTTCATGAGTAATCTGTATTCAAGTACCATCTTATTCCAAAAGGAACTGATTGAAATCTGATGTGATAATTCTTCTTCCAACTGAAACAGGAAGTTGAGTCACAACATTTAAGCGCTTATATTTTCGCTAAAAGTTTAACATTAAAGGCAACAAGTATATATACAATATAACACATATATATTTAGTAAAATATATATTCAGTCTCATTTTTATGAAAAAGTTTTGATTCTTAAAACCCAATAATTGATCTTTTCTATATTCTGTTTTCAGCTGATGAGGAATGAACAGAACATTTTAGCGTGCCTCCTATCTAATAAACCATGAAAACAGTGCTTAAAAACACCTTTAATACAAGTCTTTTAAAAACACCCTTATTGCATTTTAAGGTCAGGTTGTCTGATTACAGCTACAATCATTTTAATAAAAAGTTACTTTGTTGTCACAGCAACAGCATAGTGATCAACATAGTGTAGAATAACTTAACCTTCACAAACTAATTCAGTACATAAAAGCAACGGAAAGCAGACTTGTGGTTAAGAAAAAAAGCAAAGTAATGATTGGCTGGGAGAATGGGGTTTTGATTTTTAGATTTGAGGTGTGTCCATCCCTAAGTTCTGATGAAAAGGATTGCTTTTCTTCCTAATTTAATTAGCGAGAGGAAGTGAGTGGAACGAGGGTGAAGATGAGGTGCTGCGCTGAAACTAAGTGAGCGTGATTTGGCAGAACTCGAGAATACACATTGGCTCCGTCTGATTGGCCCAGACTCCGTGCTAAAAGGCAACATCAAATCACATCTATTATTAATGAGCTGACAGAGACAGACAATCATGAGGTGAAAAGGATGTGAAGATGAGTTCGAAATTAAGGCATGTACAGGCAGCGAGAGAAAGAAGAGGGCAATAAGTATGTTTTAATCAAGTCAATGATAAGGAACACACTCAAACATTACCAAACTTTTGACTAAAGCCGAGACACTCCAAGTCGACGGTTGGCGAGCGTCTGTCGGCTAGTTTTTGCAGTGTTCCACATGTCTGCTCTCGTGGGGCTCATATTGGTGGCAATTTGCCCAATTCAGCATGTTGAATATGTATTGGGGCCGTTGGTTAGAGTGGGAACTCTGGTTGGATGTTCAGTTTAGCGAACAAGTCAAGATGGCACATTCCAAAAAGTCCCCCAAAAATGTTACTTTCATAACAACATAATTGGCTTGAAATGAAGAAAGTGATCAACATAATTTAGATTTTAAATGATAAACAAGAGCTGCTTTGTTTATCAGCAATTTCATATATTCTTTCTCCATCTGAAAAATCTGACAAATATGGACTATTTATACCTGCTGATTTGGACAGTTTTTACACAAGCAAGCGTAGAACGCACATGACAGTTTGCAGTTGGCTGTAGTCTGTGCTGTGTGTTCAACAGCAGCTTTTTGTTCCATCCGCAGCTCAGGTGAGGGGACAACACCATCGATTTTCATCGCCACTAGTTCTTTGATGTCACCTTGGTGTGTCCCAGGCTTAACAGCATGAAGTTGCATCCAGATTGCAGCTTTTTCTAACCAAGAACTGCCAGCTTATAAAGTGAAAGTCAGGTTTGTGGAAGTAAATCTCCATTCATTTTCTCGATAGGAACTTACACTTTTAGTGAAAACTTATAGATCTTTAGAGACAGACCTACTGTGTAAGGTTCCAAGGTTGTGATTCAAATAACGTTATGCATTTGTTAAAGCTATCCAGTCACATTATTTAAATTTATTGTAAATAATCATTTTTACCTGCAAAATTTGTGGTGAAAAACTATCATTCCCAGCACCATTTTCAAATACTTTTTTGCTTCAAAATGTTTGTAATGTAATGATATACCCCGTAGCTGGTTGGTTTCATGGCTTGTAATACTTTAACAAACACTTTTTTTAAATCTCTAAATACTTTGAAACCAACCAACACTGCTAAAAAAAAATTAACTCTAATCTAATCTAATGATTGACCCACCGACATAAAGCGACCAATCTCAGGTTTTTTTTTTTTTTTACTGTTTAATGACACGTTTATCTGAATTAGTTAGATCAGTGATTCCCAAACTGTGGTCCGCGGACCACTAGTGGTCCGTGAGGGTACTGCAGGTGGTCCGTGGAAAGGCAAAATAAAATACTATCTTACCTTCATTTTACCAGGAAATTCCCATAAATTTTTTTTAAGGAATATGTAGGCCTTTATTGATATAACATTTACATTAAATTGTCAAGTTATTGTGTGATTACTAAAATAGGCCAGTGGTGTTCGGAAAATAATGTTGCTATGGAAATAAGCCTGTTGTTCAAATTAACCTGATCATGCCCTCGGGCACATGAGTAAATAAATAAATAAAATATGTATCAGCCGTTGTGTGGAGTAAACTTTCTTTTAACAAGCCTGTTGTCAGGGTTCTGCCACATTCAGTTTAGTCATTTCTTGGTTTTGTGGCAGAGCTCTGACACTGCCGTTATGTCTCTAGTTGTGTGTGCGTGCGCGCGGCTTCGAGTACTCGAGTCGCGTGCGCGCGCGTCTGTGACGACTTTTGTGCGAGTTATGATGGTGGTTTTTGTTCTGTTTTATTTTTCGTTTTTGTAACAATAAAATCCCCACTCGTCTGCAACATTGAGTCCTCATCACATCCCTTCACCCAACCTGACACCTGTTGCACACTGATGTGATGACTAGTTATAGTAGTGCTAATAAGCCTATTTAGAGGTGCGGCTTAATTCAGGTAAGGCTGTGTCACATATAAAACACATTTTATTATGCGTGTTATGAGGTGGTCCGCAAAATTTTTTGATTACAAATAGTGGTCCACACACACAAAAAGTTTGAAAACCACCGAGTTATATTACACTGCAGTTTATAATTTACGGTATAAAACATAGAATTATATAATTTATACTGTAATCAGTATAATTGTTCAAGTTGAATTTTCAAATTGGACCCCCAGGGGTATAGCAAGGAGCCATAGTTAGTTATTAGAATTACTACTAATAATAGTAATATTAAGAACAGCGGTAGCTAAAAATCTATCAAATTTGACATTATACTTAATTACACTTTTTTCCATATATTTCACACACATTTATAATAATTTACAGGGTTCCCTACAAGGTCTGAAAACCCCTAATCTAGATCTATGGTGGGTTTCAATAAATCTGTTCTAATGTAAAAAAAGAAAAAAGGTACAATGGTAATAATAGTAATTAGTACAGAAAGACAAATTAGTAATTTTGCAACTAAGCATATACATGTAGTAAAACTATGCATCATTAAAGAGCAGAAAAATATATAAAGAAAATAAAATATGTGCGTGCTAAAGCTTTAAATCTGAAGTAGAGACGAGAATACATACCTTAAGTTTGGAATTGGCATTGAGCATCACATATTTACAAGAACCTTGTACATTCTCAGTCCAGCTGGCTAGCCATGTTACAGTGTTGTCATGACGAACTTCCTTCCAGCGGTGACCAGCAGGAGGTTCTGGGATACGAGACTCTCTGTAGGGTTAAATTCATACCTTATACTTCCTCAGAAAATAAAACACCGATTGAAGAATGAATTATCACTTGACATTGCATATATGCAGTTTTTCAAAAGAGCTCTTGAGAAAAAAAAAAAGAAGGCTTTTACCTATTGGCATCCAACTTTCTATGAAATATATCTGCAATGTACTTTTGTTAGGCCACAGTGCTACAGCAACGATCCCACTTCTGAACATATAATACGGTTTGAAAAAGCTATGCGGACTGTGAAATGTTACGACATGAAAGCCTCACTTGCTGCAGTTGATAATGACATCTTCAGGTCGAATCCTCCTCTTCAGCATTCCCTGTTTAGGATGGTCTCCTCTGCCTCGGAAAAGCCCTGGAGGTTCTATCTTAAAGTTACCAATGCGCTCACGATGGTGGTCCAACACACAGAACCCATACTCGTCGACAATTTTTTGATTGGCTTCTTTAATAACCTGAGGAACATTTCGCAATTCAGAGGAACATTTGTCACCTAGCGTAAGGTGTGTGGCAGTCCATTCAAAGATTGCAACTTTGATTAATATATCAAAAATTAAGATCTTGTGAGGGACACATACCAACTTCTCATCTTTGCTCAAATTCTTTCTGGCTTCCACCTTTTGTTTGTGCATAGCATGGAGCTCCCCAAAATCACACTTGTTCAGATCCACGATTAGCTGTCTCTCCTCCAAAGTCATCTCCTGTGCACAAGAAACATTTTACATTACATTTTTACATTTATGCATTGGGCAGACGCTTTTATCCAAAGCGACTTGCATTGCATTCAAGGAACACATTGAATCAGTTCTTGATTTCCCTGGGATCGAACCCATGACCTTGGTGTCTTAAACACCAATGCTCTACTGGTTGAGCTACAGGAAAGCTAAACCATAAAGAACCATGAAAGAAGAGTTTCCAAATGAAGTCAAGACAACATCACCTGTGATTTCATTTCTCTGAATGTTGAGACATTTTTATAGTTATGTTATCAAGTACAGTAATCCCTCGCCACGTCGCGGTACAAGTTTCGCGGTCTCAGTGCATCCCGGATATTTCAAAAATATTAATCGAAAAATAAAAATTCTAAAATACCGCCATATCGGCAGCCGTATTGCGGGAAGCAGCAATCGCTTCATCGTGAGGCGAGAGAAACGGTTTCCCAGGATGCAGACAAAGAGAGAAACTCTCTCAGAGGCTTTGTACACGCCCACAACACTCAGACAAGACATGTGATTGGTTCCCGGTGCGAGATCGACCAATGAGAGCACGAGTGGAGTGGGAGCTCTTCAACTCTCTCAAAGCAAATGTTGATGATCCAGCGCCGATATCTGATGATGAGGCGCTTCCCGAACTGATTTAAAGGCCTCATTATACCAGTGCAGTAACACCATCATCATCATCATCATCATCATCATCACACTCATGAACCGCACAGGTCCGCACAGGTCATCGTCATCGTTACTGGAGTCTCAGGATACTACGGTCATTGAGGAGTGTAGACGTTGACATATCGTATGAGAGTAAATGTATAATACTAAGGTTTTATAATTCAATAGATTTAACTAAAATATATTTAAAGTATAAATGTATACATATTTTAAACATTCTGGTACCTACACACGCACAATTCACTGGAAATTCCAAAGGGGGCTAATCCTACTTTGCGGATTTTCACCTATCGCGGGGGGTTCTGGTCCACATTAACAGAGATAAACAAGGGATCACTGTACTAATATTTTTGAGATTTTTCATTTTAATATTTTATACACTTTTTACTATAAAAAAATATAACATTCACTTGATTTCAACTATTTTTTTCATTCAACATTTATATTTGACCTTCGTTCAAATGTATTTCAGTTACATTTCAGTTACATCTAGTATTTTCAGTTAAAAATGACACTTGTCTTTGAAGATGGCGTAAAAAACTCCTTGAAACATTTAATGAATATTGATGATCACACCAGATGCTGCTCTACAGTGGCATGTTCTGAGCAGCCGGTAACTTTCCTTATTGATTTAAATCAAATGACTAATCTGCAGTACTTGAACCCAACTGTTACTTTGGTAAAAAGGTCCATATTGAAGCTTCACCAGGCGGTGAAACAATAAAAATAATTTAAAAAAACTTTAGGCCACATTTACAATGCAGGTCTTGATGCCCAATGGACTACTTGTACAACTACACAACTCGGGAGTTTCCGGTAACAGCACTGAGCGCACCTACATACATGAAAATACAGATTTACATTTTATTAAAACAACCAATCATGTTCTCTCTGTGTTCAAATGAATTATCTTACAATGTTCCTATAAATATGATTTCTTTCCAACTGTGCATTGGATGTGCAGTGTTTTTTCCTTTTACTGTCATATTTAATTCCTGCCGAGTTAACATTTTTAAACAAATTTTATAAAAAGGTTTGCTAGTGTGTGCTGGTGCTTTAATATTTGCATGAATGAATACAAGCTATGTGCCTTAAATTTAACAATGTTAATATTTAATTAATATTTAATCTTAAACGTTAACGCACAGCATAGAGAATGACAGTCAAATACTTTTAAATATTAATATTAAGCATTTTGGGTAAAAAACAAATTGCATACACTAAAATGATTGATAATTAAAAATGCAGGGTTTCCACTCTTTATCAGCTACCATTTCAGGCATGAATCTATCACATATAGCTAGACCACGATCATTGAAAATGTAGAAATATTTTGAACAAAGGCCGAATAAAAGAGTGCTTTGTTCATTCTGAAAAACATCAAAACGACGAGTCAGCTGTGTAAGGGTTACAGTGAGTTCTGGGAGTCTTTCTCATCAACATCTCCCTAGAGCTGAAGCTATCGGCTAGTGCTCGATAATAATGCTAATGTTAATCGCTAGCGGTGCAAATGTAACTGCCCCCTATGGCTACAATAAATTGGACTGCTTTCACTGCATTTCCCAGTTTAGAAGTTGTTTATGCACATGTAGAGTTTCAAAACAAATGCCTCGATTTACATTGATACTAATTCAATTAAGTAAATCATTGCGGTAATTAATAACAGATTATGGTAAACATTTCTTAATTAGGACTACACCGTATACATCTTACATTTTATGATGAACAGTATAATTTGTTGGATAAATAGTTAAAATGATTCCTGCGTTAATTTATTTCATAATACAATGACCAATACACTACCCTCTCTAAAAAATACAATATTCTCAACACACAGATTACTGAATTATTGTTGTTTGTTATATTTGTTATATAAGATTTCTTTCATAAAAACAATGTCACTGTTTGCACGCCTTACAAAACTTACCAATAGCATTATAAACATACAAGGATATGAGAGGACTTGGCCCCTTTAATATTTATGTTGTCAGTCATGTTTTTTTTTTGGAGGGGGGGGGGGGGGGGGGGGGGTTGCATGGGGCAAAAGAGAGGAAAAGGGGCAGAGACGGGAGGGAGTTCAATGCCCTGACAGCTTGGGGAATGAAGCTGTTCTTCAGTCGGCTGGTCCTTGCCTGGAGACTGCGTAGTCTCCTCCCTGATGGCAGCAGACTGAAGAGGCTCTGGGATGGGTGGGAGGGGTCTCTCGCAATGATGAGGGCTTTGCGGGAGAGGCGGGAGTTATAAATATCCTGGAGGGGTGGGAGAGAGACACCAACGATCTTCTCAGCTGCTCTCACTATGCGCTGAAGTGCTTTACGGCAGGATGTGTTGCAGGCGCCGTACCACACAGTGATGCAGCTGGTCAGAATGCTCTCGATGGTGCCTCTGTAGAAGGTGTGCATGATGGGGGCTGGGACTCCGGCTCTTCTCAGCCTGCGGAGAAAGTAGAGTCGCTGCTGTGCTTTCTTGGTCAGTGCTGTGGTGTTGGTGGTCCAGGAGAGGTCTTCTGTGATATGCACACCCAGAAATTTGGTGCTCCTCACTCTTTCCACGGTCGCACCGTTGATAGTCAGAGGAGGGTGCTGGGTGTGCATTCTCCTGAAGTCAACAACAATCTCCTTCGTCTTCTCCACGTTCAGAGAGAGATTGTTGTCGCCGCACCACCTGACCAGGTGGCTCGCCTCACTCCTGAAGTTTGTCTCATCGCCGTTGGTGATGAGACCAACTACAGTCGTGTCATCCGCAAACTTGATGAAGAGATTGCTGTTGTGTATGGGTGTGCAGTCATGGGTCAGCAGAGTGAAGAGGAGGGGGCTCAACACACAACCCTGAGGGGCTCCAGTGTTCATAATGATGGAGCTGGATGTGTTACTGCCGACCCGTACTGCCTGAGGTCTTCCCGTCAGGAAGTCCAGCAGCCAGTTGCACAGCGAAGTGCTGAGTCCCAGCTGAGACAGTTTTTGGGTGAGCTGTTGAGGGATGATTGTATTGAAAGCTGAACTAAAATCAATGAACAGCATTCTGACATACGTGTCTTTTTTGTCCAGATGTGTGAGTGCTGAATGGACAGCAGTGGCAATGGCGTCATCGGTCGAGCGTTTTGACCGGTATGCAAATTGGTGGGGGTCCAGGGAGGGGGGGAGGGCAGATTTAATGTGGTGCATGACTAGCCGCTCAAAGCACTTCATAAGGATGGGGGTAAGTGCGACTGGGCGGTAGTCATTGAAGCAGGATGGAGATGAATTTTTAGGGACAGGAATGATGGTGGTTGCTTTGAAGCATGTGGGGACAACAGCTTGACTCAGTGAGATGTTGAAGATGTCTGTGAAGACATCAGCGAGTTCCTCTGCACAGTCTCTCAATACACGACCAGGAATGTTGTCAGGACCCGGAGCTTTGCGTGCGTTGACCCTGCTGAGGGATTTACTCACGCTGTCCCTGGGCAGTGTCAACATCTGGTCATCGGGAGGAGGTGGTGACTTCTGTGCAGTGGTGCTGTTGTGTGCCTCAAAGCGAGCGAAGAAGGTGTTCAGCTCATTCAGTAGGGGGGTGGTGCTGTCACACATCCGTGCAGGGGGTTTGTAGTCCGTGAGGGTCTGAATCCCCTGCCACAGACTCCTTGAGTCTCTGCTGTCACTGAAACAGTGGGCTATCCTCCTGGAGTACTGTCTCTTAGCCTTCCTGATGCCGCGTGACAGGTTGGCCCTTGCTGTCCTCAGGCCCACCTCATCTCCAGCTCTGAAGGCAGCGTTACGCGTCTTCAGAAGTCTGTAGACATTCCCTGTCAGCCACGGTTTTTGGTTGGGCCAGATGGTGATGGTCTTTGTGACTGTTACATCCTCAATGCAGTTGTTGATGTAAGAAGTAACAGTCTCCGAGTACTCCTGGAGGTCTACGGTGTTATGGTAGGTTGCAGCCTGTTTGAACATGTCCCAGTCCGTGGTGTCGAAGCAGTCTTGAAGAGCCACTGATGACCCTTCAGGCCAGACTTGAATCTGCTTCTGGACTGGTTTGGTGACTTTCACGAGTGGTCTGTATGCTGGCAATAACAATACAGTGATGTGATCTGAAGCACCAAGGTGGGGGAGGGGAAGGGCTTTGTAAGCTCCTCTCTGAGTAGTGTACACTAAGTCCAGAGTATTATTTCCACGTGTCGGGAAGTCAATATGCTGATGAATTTTTGGAAACACACTCTTAAAGTCAGCATGATTGAAATCCCCAGCCAAGATGAGAAAAGCATCTGGGTGGGCTGTCTGCTGATCACTGATGTGTTTATAAAGATTATTAAGTGCCTCACTCCTGTTGTTGTTGTTGGAGCTAGGGGGGATATATACAGCAACAAGTATAATAGCTGTATATTCCCGCGGTAGATAAAAAGGCCGACACTTAATAATCATTAACTCCACCAGGGGTGAGCATAATCGGAAGATTAAGCGACAAAAAATTAATAAAATAATAATAATTAGCTGCAGCTCTATTACATATATACATATGTATATTAAGCAACATATATTACATATTTATAATAATTACTTAATAAAATTAATAATATAATGCTTAGTAGTATATTGCAGTGTATGGCCATGACTTAACTATAAAGTCAGTTTTAAATATGAGCACTTAATCATATATTTTATTTATATTTATTTTAATTTGAAAATAAAAAAAACAACAACAAAGAAAATGCGTATATTAGTCAGCATTTACATTAAACTCTCACATCCATTTTCACACCAGAATATTTTGGCTAACGCACAAAGAATCTCTTATTTACAGTGTTTATACTTCTTTTTTTTAATTCGTTTTAATGAAAGTATTCACAAATGTGCAGAACCCAGACAGTGAACTCACATAGATTAACAAAAAACAGTCATGAGTGGATTCTGACTAACTCCATTGTGTTCAGTCAAACAAATATGAGTGGATGTGCTTGAATGCAGTCATCTATTAGCAGGTACCAGACTGACCAGGTACTTGGTACTTCGAGTGCTGCAGAAAGGCTGATATCATTAAATTTTCAAATGTACTTTTGCCATCAGTCAGAACTAAATAAAGCAGGCTGTGCCAACCCATGCCTTATACTGTATCAAAATGATCAATTAGCATTAGTAAGTTACTGAATTAACGTTAACAAGGTTAGGTAGCTGCTTCCAGCTCAGATTTGCTGCAAACATCTGAGCAGTTATTACAATTAGCAAACTGCTGCAAGTGCCAACACAAAGCTAAACATCATTGCAGAGCTCCTGACTAACATGGGTGGCATCAGCATCTGACAGCAAAGCACTGAGGTTGAGATAAAGTAAATTGTATAATTATCATTCATAATGCACAAATATAAATGAATCAATATATATATTTATTTGGTAGTGGAAACTTGGCTCTGCACCTATCTACCACAGTATAATTTAGTATCTTGTTATTTTTAAATTAAAGTGTTTGCTTTCCTGTATTGCAAAACTTTTAATGCGGGTTTCACAGACAAGGTTTAAGCTATTCCTAGACTAAAATGTAAAATTTAGCTGTTTTAACTGAAAGCAACTCTCACTGACATATCTTAAAACATGCCAGAGCCATTGTTTTGCGTCAAGGTGAGAAAGTCTGAGAAACTGGCCTTTAGTTTTGAAATGAGGATAACATTTGAAGGACGAACACATAATATTTTGGTCATCACATTACATTTTTTTTATTTATATTTATAAAAAGTAATATTTAAAGTTCTGAAGTGCTGGGAAAAGTTGAGTGAAGCACAAGAGCTCAGAAACATGAGACCATTTCTATTCGTGTTGCTAAATAAAATCCATAGTAAAAGTTAATGTGAAACACTTTTCTTTCTTTTCTTTTTTTAAGATAGGCTTGGTTTAGATTAAAACTTCATGTTCTGTTGAGTTTGAAAATTCTTTACCCAGTAATCATCAAAATAGCTCTTCTCCGGTCTCTGAAAAATGTCCAGATTTTTCTTGTGGACAATCATTTTAGTGAACTAGATGACTAAAGCACATTGAAAATATACATAACTGGAAATAAATGAGTTGTACCATTTCGAAACAGAAGTGCATCATGAAACTCAGAGCAAGTAGTCCATTCTGATTTGTTGATTATATCCGATTTATTAAATGACCGGCTTACATCTTTTAAAAGTGACCCATATCCAATATATGCATTTATACTATATACTTGGCGAAACAACCCAAGGTAGGCCGAAAAAGGAAGTAAAAACATAAAGAAGCTGTTGCTTTCCATACCATCAACCATCATTAAAGGTCAGCAAAACATCAACTGAGCCTTTGTTCTCCATTGAAAAGAGTCATTAGATCATAGTTAGTGTCCACCTGAGTTCAATGACGTACGACTTGCATTGACAAGGGAATATCTGATGTATCAGAATATCAGAAAATGTGCACGCATTCGAATCATGTCAGAATTACATGAATAACGCCTGAAACCAGTCTGAGAATATTGGAATCCATGTGCTTTTTCCTTCTTTACATGTCAGTGGTTCATATCGGATCTGTGCCACATGGGAGAAGCAAAAAATATATTTCAGAATTGGGTCATTTGAACAATGTAATATAAATGCGGCCTTAGTTGCAGTATAAATTAGGAGAATGATTGTGTTCAAATAATACACAACAACCAGATGGCATTTGGTTTTTGAAAGGACCCCAGGGTAGATGAAAAACACTAGACAATTTCTCCCAAGGTTGTGGAAGAAAAACAGTTTGGACAGGATTAAAATCAATATGAAAGGCTGTGAAACAGAAATTTAACTTGACTCCTCAGGGAATACTAGTTTTAAGATAGTTGCTGCTCATTTCATACGTCTAACAGACATCTCATAAGAAAGAAGTTGAGAGTGCTGTTTTGTATCCACACAGGGTGACAGACCAAGCATAAAAGCATTTATTGCTTCAACTGAGTGAACTTTATCTGACCTGAACTTAAGCGTATATGAGTGAAGATAACATTTCAGAACTTGGGCTTTTTCGCTAACAACAGCAAAGAACAACATATGAAACTGATGAGAGAGAATAAATAAAACATAACCCCAATTGTCTTGTAATTAAAGGCTTTGAATCATCACACTTGGAATAAAATCTTTGATGGACAAAACACTTCATGACAGCAATGAGTACATCTTCAAGTCAATGCATCTTCCATGAGAAAATGAGCTACTATTGATCTCTACGCTTGAAAGATGAGATCATGCCAAACTTTTCTCCAAACACTACCATTCAAAAAGTTTTAGGGTCAGTAAGTTTGCTTTGAAAGAAATACAAACTTTTCCAGTAAGGATCAAACAACCACGACTGGAACAATGCATCATGGTATACACAAAAATATTAAGCTGCACAACGGTTGCAACTGATGATTTGAAAAAAATAAAAATAAATCAATATCATGTGACTGAAGACTGGAGTAATGATGCTGAAATTCAGTTTTGCCATTCATATGAATAAATTACTTTTTTTTTAAATATATTGCAATTTAAAATAACAGTTTTAAAATAATTTCGGTATACTACTGTTTTGACTGCATTTTCTGATTAAATAAATGCAGGCTTGGTGTGCATAAGAGACTTTTTTTTTTTTTTTAAGTCAAATCTCAAACTTTTAAATCTGCTTTTATATCCTTCTAAATGTTGAGAAAAGGCTGATATTTGACTTTGACCTTGCCTAGGGATCAAGACTGAGTGTTTACAGCCAGTTTTTGAGTGAGCCTTGAATTCAGGTTGATTCCAATTGGCAGTCCTGTCATGAAATGCTATTTTGTAAGACGAATAGCATTCATTTTTCTTAAGACTAAACAAAAGCTTCAGTTCAGTGGAAGTTCTTTATACTTTTGTGACACATAGCGACTATTCTGAAGGGTCAATTTATAAAACAGAGCAGTTTGATGTTTCATGCATGCGTGCAGAGGGTGAGAGAGAGAGAGAGAGAGAGAGATCTTTTTTTTTTCTCAGTACATCTTTTCTGTTGCTCGCAAAAATTATGCCTTATTTGGCCTAGTCAAAACACTCATTTAACCACCGAAGTCTACCTCAGATAGAATTTTCAATGACATGTATAAAGCAAAAAATAAACTGATTTCCAAAGCTTAATTTTGTGTACTCCATAATATTGTCCTTGAAATCTACTTTTAGGAGCAAATACTGAAATGTGTCATTAACTGATTAATGAATCAGGTGAAAAAGCCCTACTTCAAAGTCCTTTTAGTGAGCCACTTCTGATGTTCTGATGCTCTCAATGACAAAAAAAGGCTAGCTTCTGATCCTTTGCACTGATATTGCCCATATGATATTCAATAACAAAACAGCACTTTCTACATCAGACAGTAAAGATAATCCAAACAACACTAAAGCACCGAGATCCCCTCACCTGCGCTGATCACGGTTTCTCATGAGGCACAGGAAAGGAGATTGAGGACGAGGACAACCAAAAAATGAGAGGAGAGAAAAGTAAGCATTGAATGGAGGGTCACAGAGGACTGACATATGCGTTTCCCTTTTGTCAGCTTAAGATTTATTCTTGCACTTTTGCTGTACTAAATGTCACACTAACACTGATTCACTCTAATCTCTCCTCCTGGGGCTGGTGAAGAAAACCTGCGCCACGGGACCTCACACAAGCAATTTCATCTGACCTCCCCCCCCCCTCCGTCTCCCCCATTCTGTCACACACATACATACGCTCGACCATAAATGGCACCCTTGGGCCATTAGCCAGGGAGCAGAGCCCGGAGCACAGTGAAGGAAAAGAGTAAAATGAGAGAGAAAAAATGGTAGAAAAACAGACAGACATTCTCAAACCTCATAGAATAACAAATCAATTGCATTGGTCAAATGTACTAAATGGCGATTAAAATTAAAAGGCAATTGGCAAATGTGCCAATGTATTTAAAGGAAAAGCGTAATTTCTGTAGGAACAAATGGAAGACTTTCAAGCAAGATTTTATATTTTCTCCAGTCTAAAGCAAGACTCACTACCATGTTGCTAGGGTGTTCTATGTGGTTGCTAAGACATTTGGAAAGTACATCCCAATTCTTTTTATAAGTGCCATAGAATATTTTGCAAATTGCCAAAGAAAGGTCCATAAATTGGGATGCAATTCCACTTTTTAGTAAAAAAAAGGTCAGAATCTTTGACTCTATGCTTTTATGATGCCAAATATTTGTTAGCTACTGTACTCATACAAAACAATTAACACCAAACACAGACAATGCATGCACAGAGTTTTATTAAAACTGCAATTCTAAAATGAGCAATGTTATTCATTTATTATAGTCCATGATATCCTGTGTTTCACGTTGCTGTATTACAAATAGTGCATTACTATGGGTATTGTTAACATTACCTTTAATGGTAGTACAATAAACACAGTAATATTGTGAAAATTTGTAAATCGAATTTTTTTTTTATTATAATATTTTTTTAAATATTTTTTTAATATTTATATTTTATAGTTTTTTATTATAATATTTTGTAAAATACAATTTATTTCCTGTGATTCAAAGCTGCATTTTCAGCAGCCATTACTCCAGTCTTCAGTGTCACATGATCCATATTCAGAAATTATAATAGGCTGATTTGATGCTCAAGAAACTGAAAAAAATATGTGCTGAAAAGATATTTATTTTTGTGGAAACTGGTAAAAAAAATGTTTTCAAGGATTCTTTGATGAATAGAAAGTTCGAAAGAAGATTTTTTTTAAATAACGTAAAAGTCTTTACTGTCACTTTTGATCAACTGAATGTGTCCTTGCTGTTTAAATTTATTTATATTTATATAAATAAATTAAAATTTGGCGGAATATCAGACTCTGCACACAAACTTTAGTGCCACAAACTGAAGTGGCCCCTTCAATCTACGTCTAGAGATTTTTTGCAGTTTTATCATCTGCCATGCAGAAAACTTAGGTCTGATTATTTAAGAATCGCAAAAATAGATTTCAAATTCATAAAAACCGTAACATGTCTTCTAAGTAAAGAGTATTTGTTGAAGTTTCAGAGTGTAAAAAAAAAGTTTGAGGTGTACACAGTTGTGTAAATTAATTAATTTATATATATATATATATATATATATATATATATATATATATATATGTGTGTGTGTGTGTGCGTGTGTGTGCATGCATGTGTGGGAATTTACTTTATTTTTTTAAATTGAAGTATTATAGATTTCTAGGTTAACTGGAATCGTATCTGCATCGGCTAGAATTTCAAAAATGCTACTTGGTGCCATCACTAAGAAAAGATAAATCAAAGATGAATTCTCCTATACCTGTCATTGCCCTTATTCTAAACACAGTTGTGTAGCTAGAAAGAAGATAGGCCGCTCTCTGATTACGGCTCTCTAATGTGCAGTAATTGCCAAATGCTAAGAAGTACATAACACGCCTCCTCCCTCCCACCACACTTTTCATTGACCTTGTTGTTCTAATTGCACAGTCAATGAATGCGGGCACAATTGTGGGTGGCTGAACTGTACTGAAACAAGGAATTCATCATCCACAGAACCCTCAATAGTATAAAGAACTTCAGTCTCCATTAATAAGTACTAAATGAGTCAAAAGGTCATAAAACATCTAAATGAATATTTTTGCTGCATACGCTATGCTGCAGTTCACGCTGAAGTAAACAACAAACAGGTGGAGACAAAAACTCTCATAAAACACTTTTCGAAAGCACTATAATAATAGAGTCGGCATCTCAACACTTGAATTCCTCTCTCGCTCGTTCTCGTGATTGACAGTCGGGGACAGGGCGGAGACAGTGCTCAGTGAAGCGAGCAGGGGCTTCCGTGTTATAATAAAACAGTTAAATTGGATTTGTTCAAATGCGGGAAGCGAGTTGTCTGGATTAGCATATCAATGCCTTTACACAAATCGTATTTTCAAGAGCATTGAGCACTAAGCAGCACGAAATTAATTCTGCATGATACGCCCTGAGGCCTTCTGGGACGCTGCAAGCTTCATAACCGTTCTGTACGCATAACCTGACACCCATCCCTCCTAAATGTAAAAGCTAGTGGTTAAAGATTGAGCTAGGCTTACAATTGCAGAAATGGTTTACCTTCCTCCAGTCCCTGAAGAAGTTATTGCGGAAGACCTCTTTTGTTGTGTATTCGTGATCCAGCATCTGAGCAAAGAAAAGTGCCACTTCCTCAGCAGGCAGGCTGAGTTTCACTGCCTTTCCTACAACAAAACAGAACATATTCACTTACCATAAGCACATCAGTGTGAAACAAAGAACCCAGCTATCAACTAAAATAGGCCAAAAATACATTACTATTTCAAACTAATCATCGATGCATATCTTTCATAAAAAAAATTTTTTTTTCACATTGTTGTAATAATTTTTTTTTATCTAAAATGTCATGACTGGATCTTCCAATGAAAACGACAAGACTTCTCTCTGGTAACATATGCAGGACTTTTTTTCATTCATTTAGTTCCTTTAAGCCTCCATTGACAGTGATTGATAGTTCTAACCCTACTTTTTCCATCATCAAATTATGGAAGAAAACATCTATTGCTACTTCCATTTAATTGCCATTTTTATACGAACATAAATGTAATAATGTTATATAACAAAAGTTAAATCCCAACTTCAGTAAATCTCCAATTGAATATGTTCATTTTGCACTTTAACGTAGTGATGTGTAACGTAGATTTGTAAAATTTGTTTTGGACATAACATAGAACAGAATTTAAGTTTTATCTGTAATGATAAAACAACTAGTGGCCTAAATTTCCTTAAATTCTTAGCAAATATAGTGATTCCTTTTCCATGGCCTCATGGGATAATACAGTAGCACAGTATGACATGGACGCACACGTCAAAAGCTCGTCTAAAAAACAAAAACGTTCTTGTCCACAAGTCCAAAAACAGCAGTATATATCTCCTCAAGTTACGTGCAAAAGTTTAAATCCCTTGGGTCGACAAACTACTGTAAAATACAGAAAACAAACAGCGTGTGCTTTCTTCCGTCTCAGTCTCTGTGAATGTCTTTCTGAAACACCACAAAAATGAACCAAAACTCAACAAATACTTGCTGCACAGACATGAAAAACTACATAAAGGTTTACAATTATAGAAAGCTGGAAAACAAATATTCTCTGACTATGTAATCTGTATGAAACCAACAAGAGGTATAAGTACGGTAACTGAAATAAGCACAAATATCAGGGCACGTAAAAACATCTCTAAGGCCTGAAAAAAACCTTTATTAATACTAGGATATTTAAATCCCTAATGTTAAAAATCCCCAAATAAATCAACATCACTAATGACTAAGAGTTTGGAGTTTCTATAGATCTACAACAGAAAGAGTGAGCATTGAAAAAATCTTTTTAACCATGTTAAAATGTCTTCAGACTCACATTCTTACAGGACTCACCAGCTATAAAGGACTTTAAACGAATCAAAGAGAATCATGGACTAGGACAAATATAATCAAAACTGCATTTATAGCTTGCCGTTCAGGGAGTCTCGGGGACAAAATCCAAATACTTCCCCCTCAGGGCTATTGTACCAAGATTAATGGTCTGGGCCTTCCGAAACGCACTTATAGTTTAAGAAACGCCTCTCTACGGTAAATGGCAGAGTGGATATTAATAGAGGAAGCTGACCTTAAAGTTTAGCGAAGAGATTAAATACTCTTCCTCTGCTCTTTGAAGTAGGCCTGACACCAGTGGAAGAACGGGTCAACGTTGAGTTGGGCTGCATGCCCAGACCAGAAAAATGAATGGGAACAGCACTGACTAGTGAACCGACCCCCTCTCTGAACGAAATCTCTCTTTTTTTGAACGAGTTTTGCTGCGAAATGATTCCACGCGATGTTCACATACCGTTATAGTAAAACTTCACATCATCTGGAAGGGGTTGATACTCGGGGGGGAAGTGCGGCCCTTTGTGTTCTAGAAACTTCCATTTAATTCCATACTCATACTTCTCTTCTTCCCACCTGTGAAAGAGTCAATGAGCCAAGAAAAACAGAACTTCAGAGAGACAAAAAAAACTTCTGGGCTAAAGAAGTTGCGTGCAGAGAGCCTACCATCTCCATCTCTGTTTCTCTTCCTCCTCTTTCTTCTTTATCTTGAGAGCCCTGGTTGCCTCAATCTCCTCCTTGGTTTTTTTCTTCTTAGTGGAGACAGAACACCCTTCTTCCGCTTTTATCACCTTTGAAAGGGAAAAAGGGGTCATCACTGCAAGCCAAAGCCACCTATGGAGGAATGATACTTTCCATTTCTTAATTTCACTTAGTTTCTTTCTATCTGGTACTAATATCTTGAAAATAAGATTTGAAATGATTGCTTACTTTCAAATAAAATTACAGCAGGCTTTCTGCTCTGAACACATAGCAAAGCATATTTTAAAGAATTAATTATACGTTTGCATTGATCAAATAATTGAACCCTATTAAAATAGTTCTATGTTCTCAATTTTTTATAAACTCAAATACAGTAATCCCTCGCTACTTCGTGGTTCAAGTTTCGTGGCCTTCAATTTTTCAAAAATATTTATCGGAAAAAAATAATACCACCATATCGGCAGCCGTACTGTGGAAACCAGCGTTGTTTCATCGTGATGCGAGAGAAACGGTTTCCCAGGATGCAGACAAAGAGAGAAACTCTCTCAGAGGCTTTGTACACGCCCACGGCACTCAGACAAGACACGTGATTGGTTCCCGGCGCGAGATCGACCAATGAGAGCAGGAGTGGATGTATCCGTGAGCTGATTGGCTGATTCTACTTTGCGGATTTTCACCTATCGCAGGGGGGTTCCGGTCCACATTAACCGCAATAAACGAGGGATCATTGTATTTACACTTGCAGAATTCACAACAATGTTCAAAATATGTTCAAACCCATTTAAACTGAGCGCTGAAAAATTTGTACTATTTAATCGAACATATCACTTGCATACCAGTTTTGGCATTCAAAAACTTGGCATTCAAAGACGATTAACACTCAGATCAAAAGGTATGAACTGTGAAACTGTAAAAACAGGATGTAAACGAATAAATCCACGTTGCTGTTGACAATTTGGTTCTTCTTGTTAAGAGAGTTTTTGATGTAAAACTTTCAGGGTTTCTCTAGGCATGCAATTTTTGTAATAACGGAGTAATATAATAGCGGGAAAATGGCATTTTGGCTTTTCAGATCAAATATTTTCCTGGTTGAAATGTTGGTGGACCCACAGAAGACCAAAAACATGTACTTTTCCAAAGATCAAAATACTTGGAGAAATTGAAGCGCTACAGAAGTCAAGTCTGCAGCGACAAAACAGACAACACCTGAGTGTAGGTGTGGACATGGAAAGCATTTTTTCACAGTAAGCCGAAATCAAAACTGTAAATGTCTTTTGAGAATACGATTTTGAGCACTGCAAGAGAGAAATATTCTCCAAAACTGCTCTCCACAGCACTAAAATTACGATCAACAGAGGGAGAGCAACAGTTGTTGGACAAAATGACGGCTTTTCAGCACAGGGAATTGCTTTTGTGACATGGTCTTTTATGGTAAATCCATTAGATTGTAGCGTGACTGCGAAGGACAAGCTGATGCTGACCTGCAGATGGCAGTTTAGATGAATAGCAAAAGATGAATGAAATGATTTATGAGAAAGAACAACAACTGATAATGTGTCTTTTCATCTTGTGAGGTGAAGCTTCAACCAAGACTATTTTCTTTTCTTAAAAAAATTAATAAAACTTAAAATAACCTGATATTAAAATAAAATCAATTTGTATTAATGAAAAACTCACTAATGTATAGTATCTTAGAACATTCTGACTGTGCCTTTATGTAGCATATCTCACCACCCGTCCTTTTAAAAGATTTTTGGCTTTTAAATACCCAAATTACAAGCATTTCAACTCTGTCACTAAGCTCTCTTTAATCAATATACCAGTAATTCACTCTGGGTAAAGCTCACCTTTTCGTTTTTGTCCTTATTTTTCTTCTTTGTGGATGTAGAGTTTCCCTGCTCCTCTTTTGCAACTTTCTTCTTCTTCTTCGGCCTTTCAGGGACATATAGTAAGCAGTCAATACATGTAAAAAGTTCTTCATCTATTCATTTCATTCAACACTTCAATCATTCAAGGAATAAATTACATTGTAAAATATGTTAAAATTGAGTTATTTTAAGCTGTAATATTATTTTACAGTACTACTGTTTTACTGGATTTTGAATCAGATAAATGCAGCCAGGTTGAGCATAAGAGACTTTCAAAATATAGATAATGCTAATTTCATAAAATAATAAATAATGCCAACCCCAACACTATAATTATACTTTATTTAGAATAAATATATTTATATACCGGAGTCTGTGATGCAAAGGTTTCAGCATGTTTATTTCAACAACCTTATAAGAAGAGGTTTATATTTTTAAAGCGAGCAGTGTCTAGTTGCATATTATTTTGTATAATAATAAATTATTAAATAAACTGAAGAATTTAATGAGCTTGACGTTTAAATTGCAGTATCAGTGCTATTTTAAATGCAAATTTAACTTTAACTACTTTAATTTTACATTCAATTATGTAAAAGCAATTATCTGAAATATAAAATATACATAATGTGTTTTGGTGAAATTCCAATATACAATTATTTAACTCAAGATTAGCCGGAAACGATTACATTTAAGTTTAAGTTGCTCTTTTCCATATAATGATTTCCCCACTTCACCTATTTATAAGAAATATATGAAGAGGTAAAAGGATCTGTTATTAACTTATTCATTGCTATACTCTGAAAGAAAGACAAATCCTTACAAAGGTGCTTCTGAGATAGAAGAGGGACGATCCGTTTTATCCGCTTTTCTTTTCCTCTTTTTTCCGTTCCCTTCTGCTACAAAGTCTGGATCGTTGTCAGGCTCTTCCTTCACATTCACCAGAGACCTAAACGAGACAAACAGTCAAAAACACATTTAAAGGCTATGAGAAGTTCAGTCTAAAAAAACTAAAAGGACAAATGTGCATTGACCAATGACAATGACTAAATTATGGTGATTACACAATAATGCTTAATAGCCACTGATGATAATTACATAATTACAGTAATTATGTCCAAGGATAATTGCAGAGAGATGCAAAGCTTCAATTTCCACAAAGCATGATTCAGATGTGGTGGGAGGTGAGCAGACCAAATCAATTAATTACAATTACCATAACAAACGGTTCAATTCAGCAGAGACTTTCTGGGAGAGATTAAGTGTAAAAGAACACTTGGACACTTTCAGCAGTTTTTAAGTCTGACCTCTGCCGTGTAAATCAACCTCCCACCTGCAATCACCAGCAGGACGTGATTTACAAAGCGTCTGATTGTCAAAGTCCCTGATTAGAGACATACTGTTCTTATTGTGAGACAGAAAGTGTCAACAAAAGATTTGAGGTAGTCTAACGTTTATGTCTGAAAATCTTCCATATCAAATTCTATCGGAATATGAAATATAGCTTCATGTTAAACATTTGCTTTCTCAGACTGATGCCTCAGGCTTCAATCTATGACCCCTCCTTCCCATCCTGAGCTGAATGCTTTTCGCTTATTACTTTTCTGACATGCCACAGCTTTATTTCTAATAAATAAATTAATTTCCTGAAAGACAGCCAACGTAGTGAGAAAATCGGAATGGATATTGTCCAGAACTGCGCACTTGCAAATCAATCAATTAATCAATTAATTTTCATCAACTCTAAAGGAAACTATGATTGCATATTTGAATCGTAAATGGATTAAAACTCATTTCCAAGGGCAGCTGCTGGCTGCCATCTCTCAAAATCAAAGTCCAGATCTGTACTACATGTGCAGTACTAGCTACTAAAAATAACCTCACATGTGACACGGTGGAATCACTGTACCTTCCATCTTCAATCTCCATACTCTCTTCATGTGTTTTCATCTGAAAGATAAAAATAAGACATCTAACTGATGCTTTTGTTAACTGACAACTAACCCCCAATTAAGATGGGAAGTGTATTATATACACTATTGTCTTGATCATTCGGATGGCTAAACAGCAGGTTATAATGCAAATATGGATTTAAAATAAGTAATAAATATTCATTACTCTTTTATAGAAGAAAAAAAAAAGAAAAAAGGTTCGCTATAGAACTTTAAAGGGTTTTGTCAAGCACTTTTTAGAACCTTTTAGGGGTTCCCATCATGGGATCATTTTATTTTAATTCATGTTTTTTTAATATATTATATTTTACGGATTCAACAGCTCATAAATATTCTTTAATGCCAGAAAACAAAAATGTAATTACCCTTTTGACATTAATTTATTACATAACCATTTAAGACATTTCACCTGATTGGTATAGATGAACCAAATAAACTGTATCTGCTAATAAACTTAATTATTGGTCAATTGTATAAAAACAGCTGATAATCAGGGCCAATTATATCCTGTCAATCTTAATTTAAATACACACGTTTTTATTTTAAATGAAGCCTCTTATGCTCATCAAGGCTGCAAGGCAACGGTAATACACATGTGTGTGTATACTTATATACACGTGTGTATATCTCAATAAATTGAAAAATAAAAATAAGAAAATAAGTTCCAAGCAACTTGACAAGGACATTCCTTTACAATTCCATCTCATTTCACTGTGCAAGTACCAGTAAAATACTCTATTAAGGTGGCAGGTAATAAATAAAGAAGAGGCAATACATGCAAATATTAAAGAGATGAAGACTCTCAAAAAGCCGCATTATGTTAATGCAAAGCTGCAGAGGGAAAGGAAGGCCATTTGTCGGTTTGACGCACCATAGGGAAGCCCAGTTTAACCAGTGGCTTACAACCTGCTATCAGGGAAAGCCATCTAGATTACTTGAGGACAAACCCGAAGATGTAAAGGAGAATCATATTCCACTACAAAAATATCTGCATGGATGGAAGTAGGTTGCATTGGAGAACAGACTTGCATCATGGCAAAATACTACTACTATTGTTCACAGATAATGAGTGACTTGGTGCAACCGCCCTGACAATAGAAGATTGCATTGTTTGCTTTACACTGCGTAAAATTCAATTCTTGTTATATCTTGGTTTTCGTAACCTATGAATCTGTCATCTTGATCACAAAACTCGATTCCTCGCTGACTAAATGCTTTTAGTTGCCATATTTGGGTCTCTGTAACCTACGAAACAGTCTGAAAGCTCTGAATGATATGACTGCATAAAAATTCCTTTACAGCAAAGCTAACAGGGCCACTTAATTAAGCTGGACTTGAAAAGACAATCCCAGGGGCATGACGAAAGAAAATTAATGGTGACATTGAAGAACTACCTTCCTGTGCATTTTCTCCTTCCCTTCATGCTGAGACGTCGCCTTTCCTTTGGCCTTTGATTTCTTTTTCTTTGGGTTTACTCTACGGAGAAACGAAAAAGGAAGAGGAAAAGATGATGAGAAGAAAAAAGACAAACATATATGAGAAAAGGAGGAGGGGTGGGAACAGATGAGATGAGGGTGGAGGGATAAAAAGGCCATTAGTGTTCATAGGATCTGAGTCCATATAAATCGCTTTAAAAATAAACTTCTCCCTTCACTGGAGTGTTTGACAGTCTGCCAGAAGGCTTCGTCACAACAGGCTGCTGTCAGCGACACTTACAGGTGTCCAAGTCTTTCATCAGATTAATTACAAATGCCAGAGACGGATGGATGTCCCCGATGTTAGCGTGCCCATATAATGCATTAGATATCAAAGTAAAATAATTTATTCATAAAGAAGATGAAGTACAACTTTCTGAATAATGAATGCAAGCTCTCTGGCACTCAGTTCACACTTGGTTAGATTTACGATTTCTGGTGCATATCATTTGTTTGGGAGGCTCAATTTGTCTCCATCTTTCCAAGTAACACGAAAGGCGTTTCCTGCTGCAAAGTGCACCGCTGTGTATAATAATCTGCAGCTGTTGTTTGTGTTGCCATTAAATTGTGCTTATTCACAGTTGAATAACAAATATTAAGCCTACTTGTATACTCATATACAGAATTCATAGATGCATTAGAGATGATGTGTGAATTTGAATGAAGTGTGTGCCATCAAGAGCACAACTGCAGGATGCCAGGAAGTCTAGAACAAGAGCTTCTCTTAAATACAGAGAGGATGTGATGTGATTGGACACGTAGTGCAATATTTGTTGGTGATGTATAAAGGGCCTAGTGGTGCGTTGTAATTTCAGTAACAGCTGTACTCACAAAAATGCATCTTCACTTGAGCATGGAATACATTTCAAGTCTTTTTCAATGGCTTTCACAGAACTGGAGTCTTCTGCCATTCCTAAAACTTGATGCAAAGCAGTTAATCAGTTTTGCAATAAGCAAGTCGTGTGTCTTAAATTCACAACAAATAAAATCCACTAATAGAACCGTAATATTTGCTTTGACATGCGAATCAAATAAACAAACATTAACGTTATTCCAGATGCTATGAATCCGCGTGGTTACTAATCCGATCCACTGATTTGAGATTGTGGCAAAATGGTTTTGTTTTTTTATTGCGTTTATGCTATATTTTAAACTTGATTGTGAAATTACCTGATGGTTCAACAAATAATAATTTAAAATGGGTAATAAAATCGCGTGTGAGTTTGAAATATCTCGGACTCTACAGCATAAAAGCTGCTGTACACGTGTTCGCAGCACTACCGGAAAAAAAATGGGACTGAAATCGATTTTTTTCCAAACAGGTTTCCCCAAACACATCTGCCATTGGTCAGCCAAAATATATTCCCGCCTCAAGCTCAGCCATTGGTTGATTTAGTCCAGTGGACTTCAAACACATTAAACCCTTCACACTTTGATGTGTACGATCACGCGGTGTTCATATGTGTCACGTGATCAACAGCTAAATGCACACCTGCTTTCATGCAATATCTGGCACTGATCCAGAAAAAGACGCGATCAGAGCTTGTCATTTATCACAACTATTCAGTGTTTTCAACCACATAAGGGTTCTTTTAGATTTCAAACATTTATATACTCATAAGTACTACGAAACAATACATTTATACAGTACTGTACTTGTAATTTATAGCGATTTTTGTGACCGCGTCTGCATCTGCGTATGTCACGTGACAAATATGACGCGTCGCCATGGAAACAATAAGGCAAAAGCTTATAAATCGGGGGGAAGAGGGGGCGAGCAAAATGTTTACCTCTTCCTGGGGGGGGGGGGGGGGGGGGGGGGGGGACAGAAAATAATTTAGAAGCACTGATTTAGTCAGAGAACAGTCACTAAGTTTTTCTGATTGGCTAACATATCACAGAAACAATTGTTCTTCCTGTAAACAGGCTTAAGAGAAAGACAGGAGCGATTTCTCCGGACAATAGAAATTAAAATGAGATTTAATATTAAAATATAATTATAAATATCTTAAAATATGATTTGCTGTGGTCAGATTTTTAAAAAGGCAAGACACCACTGGTGAACAGTAGTTTTAACTAATAAAATATTACCATATTTCCTAAATTGATAATCAACGTACAATAAAACAATTGTTAAATACGCATTAATTTGCAAAAATGTCTAGAGCATAAATCTGAACTTTGGATAAACTTTAAATAGTATTTTATCTGTTTATTTACTTATTAAAATAAAAGGGTTCTCCCTATCTATGCTCCTCCTACCATTTAAAATCCTCAGTTTAATCCCCTGGTTAATACTTCATTAATTTTGATATCCTCTTTTTTAAATTTAGTTCAAATATGTGCGTTTATAGGATCATCACGCAGAATTTAAAAAATATATATTATCAACAATTGGCATGTACAAAAATAACAATACAACAGAGGAACATTTCATGCTTTAGTACAGCAGAGAATACGAATAAAAATAAAGAAAATTATAAATAAAAATAAGAGAAAAAGAAAAATAGAAATTATAAATATATAGAGGGTACATTACTATATATTTAAATCTATGTACCGTATATCTATATAAAAATGCCAAATGAGGAACATAGTGCAATTACTTTGGTGGCTTTGTTATTTTTAGATTTTGAAGTTATACTCATGTATATTTTAATTTCATTCTTAAGTGCTGTAAAACTGGGTTTGTTATTTGCAAATTTGGATTTGTGAATATGAAATTTACAGAGAAATAAGATGAAATTTATAATGAAGCCAGCATCATTTAAGTGATGGTCCTTAGTGTAATAAGGATCATCACACAGATGTCCTGTTATGCACTTGACGTACGGATGTGCGCTGTCCCTTTAAGAAATCCCGGAAGTAAATGTGCATTTCAACATTGTATACAGGGTTTATTTTGGTGCGTGGTTGTCAGGCGCGCAATGACACCTTTCCACTTATTTACTACCGGACGCTCTTTGCTAAAGTCTTATCGACACAGAGCTCTTTTAAAAACGGTCCAGGGACTCAGAGCGTGGGAGGTCAGAAACATGTACCCATGCACTTCCATCGCAGAGAACAACAGCATGGAGGAGATCCTGAGAAAGACAGTGGTTCCATTGCCCACCTATGAGATGAGAGACAAATCTCCACCTCCACCTGAATCCAACAATCTGGAGTTTATGCATTTCTACAAGAGTTTAGAGAAAGAGCAAAGACTGGAGTTTCTCGAGAAGTTGTCTCTTGATTTCGGGGTAGATCACAGATGGGCTTCAGATCTGGCTGTGAAGTTGCTGGACACTCAGGGCCGGGATGTGGCCACGATCCTGCAAGTGGAGGACAGGTTACGGTACAGTTTAACACCTCGGTACCGACATCTCCTCACGCACATCAGCAAGGTTCAGGGCGGGGTGAAGTTTCTGGTGGACCTCAGGGCAGATCTCATCGAGTTCGCATCTTCAAAAATTAGTGACAGCCCACATATGAGGGTAAATAATTGAATCGTTATCAGATCTAATTGTTTTTGTGGTCATCAAGTGGAGTTTGTGTCCTACCTACAGTGTTGGGGAAATTTGCTCTTAAATACTTAATAAATAAATACAATAAATACTTAATTAATACTTAATAAATACTCTTTTAATACTTAAAAAAAACTTATTTAAAAAAAGTAACTAATTGTGTTACGTTTTATGAAAAGTAATGTCTCACTTAAACTGGACTTAGAAACTGGACTGTTTTTAATAAGAGAATTAAGCAAATAACTAAAAACGAAAATTCTATTTGTGTGTGTGTGTGTGTGTGTGTGTGTGTGTGTGTGGTGTGTGTGTGTGCGTGCGCGGTGTGTGCGGTGTGTGTGTGCGTGCGCAAAAGTCCTTTCACACCAAAAGTGAGATGCTCCTTTAATGATCTTAAAGGATCATCTCATTTCTCTAAATTAATGGGAAAACAAAGTAACTTGCCTATTTGATAAAGTACCAAAAAATATTTTATTGTAATCTTAAAAGTTGTTTGTTACTTTATTAATAACTGGAAAGTAATGTGATTATGTAACATTTATTATGTATTCCTATTATTCTTATGTAATAGGATGTACAGCATTCTATTGGCTTTGGTTGTGACATGGCATTCAAACTTGTGATTCGCCCTTTCCCCTATTTTAGATCCCTGGTGGTCTCTGATTTCACATGAGTGGTAGTGTTTGGCGCCAGATGACCTTTGTCCCACATTTGAGAACGTCACAGGCTTCAGCTGTGACATACTTAGTAATGTTTTGGTGCCAAGTATACATTTTAATTTAAGGCATGCTGTTTTACTTTAAGCCACGATGTCACATGGACACACGTCTGTTGTACACAAGTGGTAAAGTCTAAGCTGGCCATCGTTTGTTTGTTTTATCTCAGATAATTTGGAAGATAAATTATTTTTGAATCAATTGTTTAGAAATCAACAACTTCATGCTTATTAGGTTCCTACAGAATTCTGCAGTATCAAAACACTTTTCCTTTTCAAAATTCAACAAATCTTCTTGCTTGTTTGGGTGTTAAATATTTTGCCTTAATAATTTGATTATGTTTTCAGCTTCTGACAAGAACACTCTCAGCACCATTTGACAAATTTACCAGGTTTAAAATCCTTTCTACAGAATCTTTTTCCTCAAAATCAATGTGGAAAATGGGAAAATAGTAGGTTTGGGCTTCGTCATACTAAGAATAAGCTATTCATAGGCTCTGGTTTGGCCATTCCAGAATACAAACCATTTTTTTTTTGTATTCTTTATTCACATCCATGGAACATTTCCATTGCACAAAAGGTTCTTTATAGCGGAAGAAGGCTCTTCAGATAATTAAAAGATGACCTTGGTTTAATTTGAAAAAAATGTAATGTGGCGTTTGCTTTGAATAAGATCGATGAGGAATTTCTGCATGTTGTCTTTTATTTGATTTGAGTGTTTTGACGCCACACACACACACACACACACACACACACACACACACACACAAAATATATATATATAATTCTTCCAAAATATCTAGATGGGTTCTCTATCGTAGTGCCTTGCAAACATCAGCATGACATTGTCTGCCTTTTTCAAAAGTGAGCTTTTCTGTGAAGTGCAAAGAAATCATTGAAGCCTGGACAGTTTCCTCCATTTCAGTCAAAGAGATGTCCAATACTTTTAGTGTAGTAGACGGCCTCTGGGTCACTCGCACAGCACCTTGTTCTGATGCTTTTTCTGAAGCAGTCGAATCTCAACTCCAATGTTTTCCTCCCATTTTGTTACAAAGGACTTCATAGTGATTCTTGGGAAGTTTGAAGCTCTGCCAGTCTTTTTATAGCCTTCGAAAGTTTTTTTTTCTTCTTTTTTTCCATAGACACCTCTTTCATCTTCATGGCAGCAGGGATGATCGGATCTGCTGTTTTAGTAATGAGATTTCACAATATCAGCATTTATTGTGGAGTTGAACAGCTGGATTGAAAAGCATAAGATTTGAATACATGAGGTGAATTTTCACTTAGGGCCAGGGCAAACCCTCTTTTGGTGTTAAAAAAGTACTGTCAGAATGTACTAAAAATATGCAGTAGATTTTTTGCAGCTGAACTTTTTTGGGAAGAGAGTATTTAAATGAGTCACGCTAATTTGAACTGCTCTAGATTGTATTGTTTATTATGGAAATTATATAGCTGCATCTGTGTTCTTTAATTTGTACTTTGTCGGAATATCACACGCAAAACTTTCCACTCCTATCAGCGTTTTTGTAGGATTAATGGGATAGTAAATTTGAATTAAATATTTTGAGTAATATATATATATATATATATATAATATATATATACAGCTCTGGAAAAAATTAAGAGACCACTGCAAAATGATCAATTTCTCTTGTTTTACTATTTATAAGTATGTGTTTGGGTAAAATTTACATTTTTGTTTTATTCCATAAACTACTGACAACATTTATTCCCAAATTTCCAAATAAATATTGTAATTGAGAGCATTTATTTGCTGAAAGCCACAACTGGTAAAAATAACAAAACACTGCAGTGGTCTCTTAATTTTTTCCAGAGCTGTGTGTGTATATATATATATATGTAAATTTCTTCTTTTTTTAGGCTCATTGAACAATATGTACCAATTAAGAACCTTTATTTTTAAAAGAATATGCAACAATAATTCTGCTTCATGGTTGCCTCGTGAACTTACAGTATTAGGTGCATACATAATTATGTGATTGTTCAGTCGTTTTCTTGGAAATAAAAATGGTTATTAATCTGATTACAGTATTTAGAATTTTATTTATATATTCAAACTGTTTAATTTGCACTATATACTGAAGAAATAAGAGTAATACGGTAGTTTGCTATTCCACACAGTATTACCTTTTATAGAGAATAAAGAAGGGCATTATGAAGAATTACTTAATAAAATTTAAATTTAAATAGGTTGTAATTTAACTTTAGAGTGTGAAATAATCAATAAAGGCTGAATACTTTTTTGAAAGACACAATTTATGTGACAGCTGACATTCAGCCAAGTAATAATTTTGTCACGATCATTCAATTTGTATTCAGGACTTCGTTTAAAAGCCTTTTTACCTGTTAGTGAGTGTTATTGAGCACGGCTCTCAGCGGTGGCTTCCCTCGCTTCTCTCTCTCCATAATAATATTGCATTACAGCATATCCCTAAGGAATGCTTCAGAGAAATCATCTGGCACACCTTCAGCCCACTGGACCTTATCAGAAAAGATTCTGTCATTAATTTGTCTTGTGATAGTGTGAGTTATTGATAGTGTGGCGAAACAGCAGCCAGATGCAGGGTAAGGAGGATTTGTTACCCAAACTGTCCATCAGTTGATTACTCAGCAAGCTTTACAAATTGTCCTTTGAACGGCGCAATTTTCAGTAAATTTAAAATAACAAATTACATTGGATATTATTTGTACATGGACTGGAATGAAGTGCGACATTGCAAAACATAATTTTCTCCCCAGATGCTTCTTCTGCATTCTCACTGCTTCAAATGAATATTCAAGAATATTGATGATAATTAGGAAAATTAATTTTAATCGTGACATTAACACTTCTCAATTCTCAAGTTTGGTGTAAAAACAAACCGCTTTTACTCTGTGTACCTTATGTCAGTGTTATAAATGACTACAACACCTGGTTCAAAGACAAAGTGAAAGCTAGATCAGAAACCCATAAACCGTGAACTAGCACCTGAACAGATTTAGCTCACCTCCTACCAGCCAGATTGCTGATGAGCAAACGTGTTAAAATGACACAAATCGGTCAAGACAGAGAACAGCTAAGATGCTGAGCTTTGCAGTAAACTTTAATCACACATCCCAAACTTTCTGGAGCAGAATGATCAGGATCCTAAAGAAATGTCAGTTCAAATCTCTGGGCAGGTGCATCTCTTGATATGTAATCGATAAATAGATGCAGTCTTTCTGGACTCAAACAGGTGTCCTACAGAGCTCCTCCAAGCCTGCGTTGTATTGGTTTCCACAGAGCAATTTAGGATGACGGAACTAACATGCCCTCTGTAATATTAGTGATTTAAAGTTGCATTGGGTGCCTTGACATTAAGCCCTTTACATTTCCTCAGTCCATTAGTTTTGAGATTTACATTGTAGAGCAGGTCTGCTTACTGAAGCATTAAAACAAAGTAAAGAGTGTATTCAAAGCGTTTTGAAGCATTGGTGATGTACCGGAAAGAAAGTTATTTGGCTGGAATTCAAAACAAACTATTTATCACTATCAATTTGATAAACATTCTAATATTTCTATATGCTATTTCAACATATTTTAATATGATTTATGATCTTAATACTTTGAAAGTGTTTACATTTTCGTGTTATTTTTTATATGAAAAAAGGTGTTAGCGGTGTGATCGACCTGTCGTCCGGGTGTTAGCAGAGCGATTGACCAACAGTCCTGTCTTCCATTGTTTTTTGTTTTTATTGTCTGCGACCCATATGCAGCCATCTAAAAAGCAACATATGGCTCGCGAGCCATAGGTTCCCAACCCCTGCATCAAGCCATTTATATAAAATTTTTGCAGCATATTTTACAAAGCTACATTTATGATTTTAACCATTTACTTAAAGCCTTTTTTTATAATGCATTATAAAAGTTTCATAATGTATGTTATAATGAAATACAGTGGAGTTCACTTATCTTGACTCACGGTTAACTCGTCAATCCTAATATGTCAACGTTTTTGAAGTGGAACCGCCAAACTCCCTATTTGTCTTAGCATTTTCTCATCGGTTACGTCGATTCTTTAATGTCGCCGAACCCTAATATCTTGAGCACAAAAGAGGGACAAATTTGCCCCTTCACACGGTTATCTCGTGACTAATGATCGCACCTAGTTCACTGCGCATGCGCTGAGTTTGCGTTGCACGTGAATCTCCAGTGACGCTTGTCTCACAGTGCCATGCAGCAGATTGGAGAGCCCGGTTATTAAAAGACGGGAAGAAGCTGAATTTGCTGAGAAAGCACATTAGACAGGCAGAACGCAATCTAGTACAGCGTGATGACCTCACGAATATGAATACGACTGTTTACGCTGTGAGCGAAATTGTGTTTGCAATGTTGGAGAATATAATTAAAGGTTTGTATGGAGAATGGAAGGTGTTTTTATTGTATTCTGGTAAATCTCTGCTGTTAGTTGCTGCACATATGCTTTTTGTTGTTAGCAAACATATACAGTGTATGTACATTTTTATAGCAGGCCGATCACTTCATCAAATAAATCGCCATATTTGCTGTCGGTTATCTCGATCATCGTTATCTCAACGCTTTTTTGCAACCCCCGAGGCCGTCGACATAACCGTATTCCACTGTATATCTTTTCATAAATAATTGTAAACACAATTAGTATATTCCTTGTCTTGTTTCATTGCATTATACTTTCTAAAGGTGTGTTCAATATATAGATATGTATTATAACTGTGGTTACACTTATTCATGAGACCGTACAATACATTACAAGGCATAAGTAATGTAAAAACTTTTAGAATGCATTACATTAAGGCTTTTAGCAAAGTGATACTAAGTATTTTTCTCACATGCTCACAGGCTTTCATTTTCTGTGTGAACCGCTAGGAATTGGTTTGGACTTTTATATTTTTCACTCATGTCAGTAAGATCTAAGAATGTCAAAAGCCCAATTTCAGGTACAGTCGTTGACATGTCCTTGACATTCTTGCGTCTTTTGTGCAGTGCAGTTTCCATGCAGCAAATGTTCCCGGCCCTTTTAAGTTTCAGCGTGGCAAAGGTTTTTTTTCTAGCACTTTGGTGGGATTAATAATTTCTGATCTCTGTATCTGCCTTGACGCTTATAGTTTAGCGTGAGTTAGATATCTTCCCCCTCTCTTGTGCACACAAGAAAATACATAAAACGTCCTAAACAGTGCGGCACTTTTAAAAGTTGTGGCCTGCGGTGCGATGGTACATATCAAAGTTGGATTCCACTTATTCACGCTTGGCCCCAGAGTAAATTCAGCCGTGTAAGCAAATACAAAACTCCTTTGGACGAATACTTTCAGCTGCCCTGGATTTGAAGGTAGAACATCGAATAAATGCTTAGAAGTAATTTCCCAGTCCAGAGAGGATTTGATGAGTTTAATGTTAAGTGGAACGGTGACTGCTGGGGCAGCCATAGGCTGTGGATTGCACTCTGACTAAAGCTGAGATAGACAGAAAAGCAAAATGCCGTAGACTACAACTCTAGTTCAGTCCCAGATGGCCTGCTTTCCTTGAACAGCCATCCTGTTCTCAGGCAACACTACAGTCTGAACTTTGTTAGATTGTTTTGGTGCTGTTGGGAGCTTCCGACACCTTACCTTAACACCCCCTGGTTATTTTTTACATGCAAATGCATCACTTAGTGGCACATTTATGCATGCTGATCTAAGCGAGGGGGCCTTATAGGGAAAAGCGTGCCAAGAAATGATAATTCGAGATCTTTCGCTTGCAGGCATCGCTGAAAGTCTACAATAAGGTCAGATTTTACGTGTACAACCTATAGATGAGGGCGACGCACGAACAGACGTCCGGGGTTGACATTTGATTGACAGGCCCACAATTCTTTTAAGCACATGCATCTGTGGAACAGCCTAGCCTAGAATTTTTAAAGCTGCTTTGTGTAAGTGCGCCAGCGACTAGATCTAGATATTTGTATGCGTGTTGTGTTGCTCATCACCATTATGAAAGAAATCTGACCCTCGAGGGAGAGTGCAGAACCATATCTCATGTGGAGAGCAACAGCTCTTTGATGAAATGGAACTGTGTTTACCACAGAAATCTTTCAGCGTCCTCGTATGGACGCTAACACTGTTCCCGGCGCTCTAATGAGAACACCACCAGAGCAAATAAACAGACGCTAAAAGCTGCAGAGGGAAATGAGACTCTCTGAAAGTGTTGTATACAGTATAGAAGAAATGGCAGCAACTGCGAGTTGGTAGGGTTGCTTCACACTATTTGTGAAAGTGCCTGTGAAATATTAATTCCACCAACGGAAGCCCAACACTTTATAATTAGGCACCATTATGAGCGCAGCTGTACTGAGAACGATTCTTGAAAACCGTTATTGCACATAAATTATAATACTAAACCATCCGTGTTCTACATTTTGTGGCATTATTCCATTTGTAATATTAGTCAAAGTTTTTTTGCACATGATTTAGTTTTGCATGACCATTATCAACACTATCTTTGACCTTTACAATTTAATAGGCTGGTTTTGCAGCTATACTTTTAAGACTGTATATAAATAACCTCTTTGCAATACTGTGATCATTTCTAGATGACCCATTTTTTGAGCCAGAGCACTGATGGTTCGAAGACCCCCTTGGAATTACTCCTTTTTTTTAGATTATTTTTCATAAAGGGTCTGCGTGCAGTCAGGAGAAAGTTTCCATTGGAAACGTTGCATTTGAAGGCGGTTAAATTCAGTACAGTAGTACCTCAAGATACGAAAGGCTCAACTTACGAAAAATCCAAGTTACGAAAGCAAAGATGAAAAATTGTACTGCTCTACATAAGAAAAGTTTTCAAGATACGAAAGGTTTCTGAAAGTCCGAGATTCGCCCAATAACAATTTTGAAACTCGCGCCGCACGCCGCCATCTTAGTTATAGTAGACTCACCACCATCCTCCTGCTCTCCCATTGGTTCCTGATGCTAGCCAAGCCATGAGATCCTTCTCTCTAATTGGACAGCATCCCTCCCATCATGCATCTTCTATACGTACGTGCTGGCGTGCTTTAGCTCAGCCACTCCGCACCCCAAACTTTACATTTTTCATGTGTTTTCGTAAAGTTAAGTGTCTGTACGTACGTTATCTGCCATTTGTCCTCCTCCTCTGCCGCCACTTTCGGAGATAGCCTCACTCGAAAGGTAAGCTTCGCCATTTTACGTTATTTCGTTGTTTATAGTTCAATTTAGCTTTATTATGAAATTTAATGGGGTGTTTTTGGAGGGCTTGGAACGGATTAGCCATTTTACATGTAAAATGTGTTCCAAGATACGAAAAACTCATTATACGAAGGCCTCGGAACGGATTAATTTCATATCTCGAGGTACCACTGTATTTCCATATTTAACTTTAGGTTTGTGTTGGATTTGTAATGAAAAATAGACAGACATTTTTAAAAACATTTACTTTAATTTTAACATGACACATAGCTTTGTGCCAATAGAAAAATGTTTAGGTAAAAAAACATTTAAAAGCAAATGGTTATTTTTAATTGAAATCTTATTGGTTTGGTTTGATTCCGGTAAGGTTCAGTCCAGGGTTATTATGGTTATAAACGATTAAAAGCGTATTTATTACATAAATCCATCCAGGTTAGTGCACAAACACTGGGAGTTGTGAATAATGAACACACACACTCTCACACACCCCCCTGATGCAGTGGGCAGCCAGTTTTGCTGTGGCCATATCTCATGTGGAGAGCAACAGCTCTTTGATGAAATTGTGTTTACCACAGAAATCCTGTCAGAAAAGAAAATGAAGAATCAAAAATGTTTATAGAAGATTTACCAATTTAAACTTGTTTTTAATTATTAAATTTGAGTGAGAGAAAAAAAATCTATCCAGAAATCTATCCTTTTAGTTTATTATGTAATACACAGACAGGTAGCCCATAGACTGTACTAATACCCGCATTTTTGTGTTGCTCATAGAGTTTGCTGTAAACATATTCAAGAAAGAACTGAAAAGAACGGATCGGAGCCGGTTTCTTTGGTTGTACACACCCTAAGTTAACACATTTTCAAGACTATCAAGTTTATAAATGGCCAAGTTATAAAAACAATTTATTGGCAAGTTGTCTTTGTAAAGAAATGCTCACTTATATACACATGTTATTTTCAACAATGATTTTTTTAAACCACTCCAGCTGAACTTGTTGATTGTCATGCTTATTTTTTAGTGTTAGTTTCATCAATAAACAATGGCCATTGGCTGTAGAAGCAACATGGTCAGGTGGTGTAACTGGTTTGTGTCAATTGGTGTAACCAGTGTAGTTTAAATTGTAGTAATCTAGTTCAATGTAATAGCATGGTTTTTAACAGTTTGTACACTATTTGTAACCGAGGTCTTTTTAGCATATGTCCCATCAAATATGGCACAAAAAGACACTAAAATGTGTGTTTATAGATAACTAATGAAATCTATTTTCATGTGATATTGTAAAATGCAGTATTTATTTCTAAGAGTACGCTTAAATGCCACCTAGATGACTAAAATATTTAATATTTCAATATTTTTTGGCACATGCAATCTTAACTTTCATAACGAATGGTGCAAATGTCATTTTTAATTACATAAAAACAACATACACTATGTACATTTTAACACAAGTAGTGCATGCTTTTAAAACATTTAGATTTTTTAATTTGTTATCTTGCCAAACCTTATTAGGCACTGACCCATGTAGCATTGGCGCCTCTGTTGTGATGCTGTACAAATACTTTCGGTGTGAATCCAGTGACGATGTAGTTTTGCTGACTCTAATCTCAAACTTGCGGTGTGAAACGTCTGTTGGGTGGCACTTCAGTGATTTCCTGCCGGTGTTACGAATCAAACCCACAACCTTTGGATGACTAGTCTGGCTTTCTAACCATTGGGCCACAACTGCCCCAAACAAATAGTTTCTCAGGAGTGGGCCATATTGTTTATCAAGTGCATGTTCATTTCTCACATTCTCTATTTCTGTTCTTCTGTGTTTGTGTATCTTTGTGGGTTAGGATCTGAACAGCACTTTGAAGAGTCTTCTGTCAGAATGGTTCTCTGTTGGGTTACTCCGACTCGAAAGAATCACTTGGCAGTCTCCTTGCGAGATCCTTCAGAAGATCAGCCAGTAAGATCTCTCTCATACATATAATCATTTCCTTTTTATTTGCCGTCCCAATTGAGCCTTTTTTTTGTCTGATCCTACAGATATGAGGCGGTCCACCCTGTGCGGAACTGGACGGATATCAAACGCAGAGTGGGACCGTACCGTCGATGTTATGCCTTCACCCACGCCTCAATGCCTGGAGAACCACTGGTGGTGCTGCATGTTGCCTTAACTGAGGACATAGCTAATAATATCCAGGTAAATGCAAATGGTAATCACATTTGTTATTCATCACAAAGAATAATTGATGGCTTGATGGTCAGAATTTAAATAGAGTGGAAATGTGTTATTGGGACCATGATTGAGAGAAAGTATCCCTGTGATACAAATGTATTCAGAGACAGTAGTGGAGTAAGACAGGGTACAAAGACGATGTTCTCAGAATGTACAGAAACCTGTGAGTCTGTTTCTATGTGCCTCTTATTTTTCCAGGGAATCGTGAGAGAGTTTGCCACTCTAGATGCAAACGAGGATGTAAACAAGATTAATGCAGCCATCTTCTACTCCATCTCCTCCACTCAGGCTGGGCTGCAGGGGGTGGAGCTTGGAAATTACCTCATCAAGAGGGTGGTCCGAGAACTGCAGGTGAGCAAATGAATGAGAAAATAAATCCTAAAAAGATGTTAGGTGTTTAAAGAATTATCGCATCAACCGCTAAATGAAAAATAAGTGCTAGAAATCCCCATATATAACCATGCTGTAATAATAAAAACACTGAAAGTATTGATCTAGTAATTAATAAATCATTTTAGACAGAAATGTCTTCATATAAGCAGTAGTTATTGAGGGGAAAAATTAAATATTTTTGTAATAAAGTTAGATTGTTTCAATACATACTGTATATATTAATTACATTGAGTTCAAAAGTTGCAATGTATGTAACATCTTAAATTGTGGTGCTCATGGTGTGAGATGCTAAAAAAAGCAATATACAATGCATTTAACATCTATTCTTTTTTTGTTTAAATAAGAAATCAAAAACATGGACACCGAATTTTCCTCACTATACGGCGCAGTCTCAATCACGGCTCTAGTTTGTACGCAACCCATACATAAGGCGCACCACATTATAAGGTGCACGCTAAAACATACGGTCTACAAAAAAAGGCAGATTTTTTGTGAAAATGTACGTCTTTTAGGTGCGCCTTATAGTGTGGAAAATACGGTCCAATCGAATTGGAATCCAAAAAATCCAATCAGTAACCACTTTCACATCTACAGCCTTTACTGGTAAATGATTGGTCATTTTTACCGTATCTTTCTATAACAGAAATAGTAAGAGTAGTATGCTTTTCCAAATTGAGCAAGAGTTTAGTGGTCCTGATGTGTGAATATATGGTGGACCAATATATGACTGGAAAAGTCGCTCTAGTAATTTAGTAGTAATTTACTGGGTTTAATGTGTGAAAGGGGCCTATGTTAATCAATAATGTAATATATTCAAATTATCTTTGTCTAGGGGAGTCAACATAATAAATGCAATTTAATGTAATTTATTAATTGACATTTTGTAATCAATTCAATAAAAAAAAGTAATTGATTGACAACCCTGAATACTATAATATGTTTAATATATTTGGCCCTCAGCAACAGACATTATACATTAATATGTTTCTATCTGGAAGGGAGGGAAAAAAAGCAGGAAAACTAATAACATTTCAGCTGTCACCCTCAATAACATGAAGAAGGAGAGACACATGGCATGACACAGAGCTGCCTCTTTACTAGATGAAGGCAGAATTAAATGGAAAAGAAACGAGAGGCACTCAGGTTTATAGATTTGGATGAGTTTTTCTTCAGGGGGAGTGTTGGCGAAACAAAGTGCCGGGTGACTGTTTGTGTAATAGAGGTAAACCCTAGTAAAGTGCTCTCTGCGACCGGCTGCGGTTCTCTTGAGTGCTGATTTACCCATATGAGAGATTGAAGACATCGTTTGAGTGGAAATGACAGCTGATAGATATTATTCCATGCAAATTGTGCATGTTGATTCTCTGGATTTGTGTTTGAATTAGATTGTTTTTGAAGTGTGTGTGTGTCTGTATGTAGCTCACTCATTTATCTTTCAATCGAATTCTCTCCATCTCAATCCATAAATATTCACATGAGCTTTACAACCATATTTTCAAGCAAAATACCATTGGTATCATTGTTATTGTTGCTATAAAACTATAAATAGATTTTTTTTCTAAAGAATATGGTTTAAACAAGTGAAAGTTTTCATCTATTTTTTTGTTCCAATTTTTTTTTTTTTACAGTGATCTCTTACTGTTTCACCTCCTAATATCCTCCGTTAATATGTTAAAATTCCGTATTTTCCAGCATATAACCAGCAGACGCAGATAATCCGCACCCTCATATAGCCTTTGGGTTTTGGGGTATGGTGTAAAAAAATAGTTGGTGTAAGACGCACCCTTATATAACCCTCACCCATAGATCAATTAACTTTTTGTAAGTTCACATTTCGAGTTTCGAAAGTTGCTCACATAACATCAATTCTCCATAACTGTTCAGGCTCGGTACACAGTGCTTGTGTGCAAAATTCAAACAATAAGAAAACAAACACAAGTCCGAATCAGAAGAAAAAGAAAGAGCAGTGTCTCCCGCTGTTCAGCAGCACGTCCCTTAAGAAGCGATCATCAGAGTTGATCATCAGATGAGATGAGAAGAGCCCGCCCTCATGCAGCACAGCCAATCACGTCTTCTTGCATGATTGACAGGTCAGACAGCCTATCAGCGCCAGCTGTCAGTGACAGTACAAGCGCCAGAGACAACAACCCTCACAAGAAAGAAAAACAGAAAGAAAATACAGCAAAAAAAACCCTTACGTCCTTAACAAATATATTGAAATATTATTATGCGGAAAAATGTGTGATATAGCCCGCACCCTTATATAACCCGCACCCCCTACGGGGTTTGAAAAATCTGGTATAACCTGCGGGTTATATGCGGGAAAATACGATATAGCATTCGGAATTCAAATGAGCCCAAAACGATTTCAGGTATGTATCCTCTCTGTGCTATCCTGTCTCTGGACTGTATGAGTGCTATGGCATTTGTGAGACACTAACGTGAAACCAGACTTAATTTGCCCCAATGGAAAGCATATTTACATTGTCTGAATCATTCCTCTCACCTTTATAGTACACTATATTCCATTCACCATGTAGAAAATGGTAAACATGTGACCGGTTTTAGACAGATGAATATAGCTTCATTGTCTATTCGTTATGTAGGGGCGGGATGAAAATGTGATGTCATCAAAACCATTGATGCATATTGGTGGAAGTGAGAGACTACGTTTTGCTTATATCTTCTGAATACAAATTTTGTCATTGTTTTGGAGCACATTATATCCAGTATAATCGAATATACATTAGATTACAGTAAGGCTAATGTGTTCATACTTCAATTTTGATTTCATGGAGACTTTTAAGCTTGGTTTGGCATGTCACGATTACAAATTACAAGAAATCGTGTAGTGACTCATTTCATCTAATTTCGATCCATCAGTTGGTCATGTCTCATCAGTTGTCTGTTGCATGGCTGCCAGTGACTCTGTAGCGAGCCAAGGCCACTATTTGAGCAATGTAAACACAAGTTCATCATAAAAGAAAGAAATATCTGATCATCCTCCATAAAGTGGTGACTATTTACATCGCATATCATCTGTAAACTCTTTTGTTACCAAGGCAACGACTGACACATTTGTTTCTATTATGTTCCAAAGAGCTCTGTTATCAGCCCCACAGTAGAAGATGAAACCATATCTTTACCGGCTGAACCAGATCGGCACAGAATGGAATGGTTAAACAATGAGAAAAGTTTCCACAGTGGAAAAGCAGATATAGATGCCAATAAAGAACCTTTACTTTTAAGACTGTGAGAGTTGGAGATCATGCTTAAGAGTAAAGGTGACTCACCATGCCACAAGGGGACGATTGACATGATGGATGGATGATAGACAGAAAAAAAAGAAGAGAAAGGTCACGGTGTGATTTAAGAGAAGAGGAGGAGGGTTTGCTTGTCTTTCAACAGAATACTCATGGGGCTTTTTTGCACTCACTTTCTGTCTTAAATTCACTCTCTTCTTGTCCTTACGCTTCATTCTCTCTCTTTCTCACTCTGTAGCTTTTAAACCTGCTGACCGTTGTTTTACAGTAAATTGAGTTGATGAATGAAAAGTGACCCTTGGACATGCTTAATCTTCCTTCACTCCTGCCTGTCTGAAGGAGTGATGCATGGCAAAGAATAAAAGCGCGAGAGTGTGATGGACTTCAGATGTGGAGGACTTAAAATCTCTGCTCCTCTGGGGCCCGTCTGACACATTTGGTTTGTTCAGTGCTTTCTTCTGGTTGAAGAGGAGGGAGAGAAAACGAGTGTCTATGTCCTTGTGGGCGAAGAAAAAGAGACACTGTGGACTTGTTCAACATGGTTTTTAAATTAGTACAAATGGAGTGTGTAGGATAGGAAATAAAGAGAAAAAGAAGTAGAGAGGATGTACTACTGTTCAAAAGTTCATTTTTTTTGTAAGAAATTAATACTTTTTATTCTGCAGTGATGCATTAAATTGATCAAAAATGACAGTAAAGACAAAGTTATAAAAGATTTCAAATAATTTTAACTTTCTGTACACAAAAATATTAAGCGGCACTACTTTTTTTTAACATTGATAATGATAGGAAATCAGCATACCGGTAAATGCAACATCGAATCATCATATTAAAAAGATTTCTAAAAGATTATTAAACTGAAAAGTAATAGCTGCTCAACTTTTTTTCACACACGCTTTAAAATATATTAAAATAGAAAAGAGTCGTTTTAAATTTTAATCGTATTTCACAATGTTACTCTTTTTACTGTTTGATCAAATAATTGAAGCCATGGAAAGATAGATACATTTTATGATACATTTTTCATGTGTTAGTATAGAGGTTTGAGAGTTAACTGTTTGCGTTTATCTTTGTGTACAGAGTGAGTTCCCCCACATGGCCCAGTTCTCTAGTCTGTCTCCCATCCCCGGCTTCTCCTTATGGCTTCAAGGGGCACTCGGACAGTTCAAGAAAGAGGGACGTGCCACAGAGCTCCTGTCTGAGCAGGAGTGGAGGGAGGTGGAGGACGTGACAGGAGCTTCTCCTGGTGCTCCAGCTCTGGAGGCCCTTCGCAGGATCATTTGCACCAGCGACTGGATCCGCTCTGATCGCCTGGTCCACGCTCTGGAACCTGCGCTAATGCGTCTCTGTGCCTGGTACCTGTATGGAGAGAAACGACGAGGCTACGCCCTAAACCCTGTGGCCAATTTTCACCTTCAGAACGGTGCCACCATGTGGAGGCTGAACTGGCAAGCAGACACGAGCCCACGAGGCATCGCCAACTCATGTGGTATAATGGTTAATTATCGCTACTTTTTGCAAGAGACTAGCACTAACAGCGCTGCCTACATGCAAAATAAAGTCATTAAGGCCTCGGAGCAGGTGCTGGGACTCGTGTCGCAATTCCAGAAGAACAGCAAACTCTGAATCAAATCTACAGTGGAACAAGATGTGTTCGCACTTAAATTCAGGATTATCATTTATAAAACTCTGATCTGCACTGGATGGACAAACGCAATGAGGGTTAAACAAGCCTTATACAGATCCTTTGAGCTCTGCGACTAAAACCAACATGTCACGTTTAATTTTTAGTTCGGAGATGTCGCCTTTCTGAGAGACCGTAATCTAAGTTTAAAGAGACATTCACTCACCCTGTAAACCTGTATGAATTAGTTTCTTCCGATTTCCATCCAACATTGTCAACTAATGACCACATTGTGTCCAAAAGGGATGATAAAGTATAATTTAAAGTATTAATGTAGTCCATGTGATTTGTGCACTATGTTCAATGAAGACATACAAAAGCTTTTTGTGAAGAAAAGATTAAATGGAAATTCCCACACATACGCGCACTATATGTATGTGTGCGTGCGTGCGTGCGTGTGTGTGTGTGTGTATATATACATACAAACACACTGTTATGCTCAACAGTTTACATACCCCTTGCAGAATCTGCAAAATGTTAATTATTTTAACAAAATAAAAGGGATCATACAAAATGCATGTTGTTATTTTTTTAGTACTGTCCTGAATAAGATATTTTACATAAAAGATGTTAGACAAAAAATAGCTGAATTTATAAAAATGACTCATTTCAAAAGTTTACATACCATTTGATCCTTAATACTGGATGATCTACAGCTGTTTTTTATTTAATTTTTTGTAATGATTGTTTTTGAGTCCCTTGTTTGTGAGTTGGGAGTATATATATAATTATAAATATCACAGCTTTGATATCTTGTCAAATTTAAATGACTCTTTTCATAACATTAAGCTATCGTATGACTTCAGAATACTTGACGTGTTGTACTTATATATAGTTCTACTAAATATAACTATATATAACACATACTGTAACGGCATACAGTTTGGAATGACAATAGAGTGTAAATGATGACTGAACTATCACTTTAATTGGGTGTATTGTTATTGCACCATGCTGCTTTTTTTGTAGGTGTGCCAAATACCCTCTAATTTCAAGGAAGAAAAGAATAATTGTCTAAATGATTATTTTTAGCAGTGCTTGACTTATGCCTCTGTTTGATTAGCTGGTTGTTGATTTTGATGTGGACTTATGCTACACTTTGAAAGACTGTGGGTAATGAAGCAGGAAGAATCTATCAGCCCCTGTCATGTCTTTGCCTTCTCAGCGTGTGCATGTAAGAGAGCGTGCCAGCGCGACTGAGTGGAAGCTGCTGTAATAAATGATGTTTTGATTCCTTCATTAGTTTGATCTGATTCACTGTGAAATGGCTGACTGTATGTTCAGTTGTATCTCAATATGTGCCAGCTAAAAAATATATATTTCTTCTTCTGCTTATTTCCCAAAACTGATTGTTTTTATTGTGAAAATGATCTCCTATCTCAGACACTTTATCAATATTGGGTAATGGAGGATGTTGAAACGTTTTAACATAGGACAGTGCTATCTCGTCGGTCCAGATCCTATCACATTTGGACAGATCTGTTTCACGACGTTTTAACTGGTGGTGTTTAAAGAGATTTAGCACTCTCCAGCAAGCGCTTTATTCCTCCGTGACTCTGATAAGAGACTGAAGTGTTCGAGTAGGCCTCCTGTATTTTTCCTTCCTCTATTGTTGTGTAAAGTATCTCAGTGTAAGTTGACTGTGAAATTGCATTTTTAACTCTCAAAGGAGGCACACATCTCCTCCCTCCCTCTGTGTGGTGCCCTGGAATCTAATGAAGTGAGAAATAAAGTTCAAATGAATTGATGATAAATTTATGATATTCACTTAAACGGAGCACAAGGTGGAAAAGTAACAAAGCGGACAGTGTTTAAAGGATGCCCTTGAGAAACCCCTCCCACAGTGAGAGGAAGTGAAGAAAAACACATCTATAGTTACAGACCCAAGGCTGGATGGCCATATTTCATAACATCAAACGCTTCACTGTGAGGCAAATACATGAGGTTACCATGACAACTGCCGGGCGTCTTAGTATAGCATCCAGGACACGGTTCAAACGCAATTCATTTGTCCTCTTCGGATTAGTTTTTCCCCACATCAGAAGCTTGTTTAGTAGAAAATATGTGTCTGTTTTGTATTATGTGCATGGATTTAGGATATTTGAAGTGAAACCAAAGGCTATTCCTTTTTACCGTCTCAGAAACATAATGAGTCAGGAAATGAAGTGTAAAGAGTCATGATTTTTTTTATCCATTCAAGAAAAGACTTTCCTATACAAGTAAAATGAATATCCAGCATTGTTGTAAGCCACAAAAGTGAAGCAAACAAGAATTCAGTAGGCGATTATGACCTAATAAATTTGTTTACTGTGCCAGTATCCCAACTTGTAAAAGATGTATTTTGAGAACGTATGGGACGACTCTAGGGAAGACTAAAGGTGTTGCTCATTAAAGACATTTTTATTTCTACTTTGCAAATAAGCCTCAGGTACTTGTTGGCATTCAAAATACGCTTCTGTGTCATATAAAGACACTGTTTAACTCTTTCCATCCCCGATAGCAAACATCCATCTAAGAGATGTGCATGTTTATATCTGGAAGACGTACTTTTTAAAGCGTTTGCTCATCTGCAAGACATTTCTAGGATATTTCCTGTCAAAAGTTAAATAGACAATTAGAAAATGTCTTTAAAATGTTTATGATTTAGAATGTACGTAAAACGAACATCTTAAAGATAATTCTCAGACATTTCTCAGGCAAAGAAGAAGCAGAAACAATAGACGTCATATATAATCATACACATATGTAAAATAATGTGTGCCCCTCACGGACGACTGTCGCCCATACAAACATACAACATAAATCCCAGGCCTGAGGCCTAATTTATAAAGCTGTGCGTAGGATCCCTACTAAAAGTTTACATGCGCCCAAAAGCCAAAAGTGGCGTACAGCAAAAAATATTCCGATTTATAAAACCGTGCGTCCGCACATCTGTAAGCAATGTTCCCTTTATAAATCGCAGATGTGGGTACGTGAACATGCCTCATATCCCGCCCTGTATACAGCCATTTTTAATCATAAATAGTCAATGCAAATCATCTAATGACTGCTGATCGGCATGTAAATGAGAGTGGAATCCCATATACAGTAATACCTCGATTTACGAGTTTAATTCGTTCCAAGAGCGAGCTCGTAAACCAAAATGCTCGTACACCAAAACAAGTTTCCCCATAAGAATGCACTAAAAATCAATTCATTCGTTCCACACGACCATAAATGCCCATTTTAAATATTTTTTTGGTTTTACCCTATTAATTACAGTTAAAATTATAACCATTAAGATCTCATATAATATAAAGTATGCACTGTGGTGAATGATGCAGCCAATGAATGAGTTAAGGGGTGATAAAGGGGTTGGAACCCCGTGACTGTGTTATGAGAGGCTGTCATTAGGATGTTTCTTGTAAAAATGCGCAGACCATGCTGAGCTTCCACACAAAACATGCGCGTGGGTGTGGGTAAAATTTTTCTCGTACACCGATACAATGCTCGTACACCGATTCGACCCCCCATGCTCGTACACCGATTTGCTCGTATACCAAGTCGCCCGTATACCGAGGTATCACTGTATACCTGGAATGTCAGGGTTCTGCCGCATTCGGTCTGGTCTATCTCTTGGTTTTGTGGCAGAGCTCTGACACTACCGTAATGTCTCGTGTTTGATGTGTGTGCGCACGGCTTCGAGGATTCGAGCCGCGCGCGTGCTTGTCTGTGTGACGTCTTTTGTGCGAGTTATGATGTCCGGTCCCGACACTTTGGTTCTGGTTCAGTTTCGGTTTTGTGTCGGGATTCGGGCATTCATGACTCGTGTGTTCATCCTTGTCGTGAGAGCGCGTGTTTTGCTCATTCTCACGTGCTCTACGTTATGTGAGTGGGCGCGGTTTCAAGCTCTGCTCGTACCGCGCGCTCTCGTGTCCTTGTCCTGTGTTGTAAGCACGCGGTTCGTGTTTATGTTCGTGTTTTTCCCCCTCTAGGTGTTTTTTGTTTCAGTTTTGTTTGGTTCAATAAAAGCCCTAATCTGCACCATTGAGAACCATTGGTTCTCCTGCACCTGACATGGAAAACTGTCATGCGACCCGCCAGTTAATCCAAGAAAGTGAAAACGTGTATTTCTGTTAATTCGAATAATGGCGACAGGTGAGAAAAGAGGGAAAAAAATGGAGTGTAAATTAAATGTCATTAATTTTTAGAATCGTTCTTCTCACAATTTTTTTCTACAATCTAACTTCAGTTCACGACCTCACCATCTGTGTCACCAATTTCCTTTGTCTCCAGAATTTGCGTCCGCACGGCTCAAAGTTTGCTTAAAGGTGCGCACATTCTCCAGTCAAGTTTGTTTTTTATAGATCACAACCTTTGCGTAGGAACTGGCGTACGTACGTTTCCAGCCCTATTTTGTGCGTACGCACACTTTATAAATGGGACCCCATGTCCTCTCTCGTCCTTCACTGTCATCGATCCCCCGTGAGACTCGAGACCGGTGGCAAGAGATTGTTAAAAACAAGAGATTGTTAAAAGCTTTTGAATTCAACAATATAGAGATCTTGAACTAAAAAGCTTTATTGATAAGGCTGTAATCAGTACAAATTATTGTTAATGTGAACATGAAATGTCATGCAAAACGTTTTTTTCTCGGATCTATAATTTTGTGCTTGTTTTGCATTATTAATCCCACTTGTGTTGGAGGAATTTCAGCCAAAAGCAAGATAGAGCAAGTTACTGCTTATTGAGACTGCATGGAAAAACAAACAGTTCTGTATTTGTTTAATTAATCTATGTAAGCCTACTTATATTATTTTGGAAGGATTTATAGACTTATATTAATAGAAAACTGCGATGTTTAAAAAAAATCAATACATAATACATTGTGAAAATACAATTTACACAAAATTAAATGGGGTCTTTGTGATCCAAATTTCGAACATTTTAAATTATACATAAACTTTTTGGAAGACACTAAAAACAAAAAAGCACTGAAAACTTATTTGTTTCAAAAAATATGTATGCAGGTTTTTATCATTATTAATTTGGCAATATTAATGTTGTACAAACATGTGACAGTACCTTTTGTTCTTTTGGCACTCAATAATAAAATACATATTGATGAAAGATTTTTATGCGGAATAATGTGTACTGATGAATTTTGTACAATAGGTACATGCCTTAAGAAAGTAAATAGCAGCAAATCTGAATTAATGCTGACTTTTCATGTGCATTCAAATGTTAAATGCGTATGAAAATATGAAAATCAACTAAAAATATGTGTTGCCCTTTGAGACATTTAACTTTCAAATATCTGCTGGTTTTTGTTGACACATAATCTCAGTTCGTAATTACTTTTCTGTTATCTGCCTCATTTGTAAAAAGTGTATATTCTGCTTCTGCATGAAAACAATAAGACAGACATGGTGTGCTCTCACTAGTAATCCTTTGCATCCACTAATAAGTATTATAGATGTGACATTAGACTAAAGATAAAAGTTAAAGTTAAAGATTAAATGTTAGTTAGGATTTTGTTAAAAATAAATGATGTACAATAAGTTAAAAACAAGACAACAGTGAGGCTAATGGCCATTACAGCTGATACCACAGTGAGAACAGCAGTGATTGTTTGTTACAGTCAGTTATAGTTGGACTATTAACCAAGATACGGACATTGAATGTTGTTGTATTGTATTATTCCAGTTTTTACGTGTTAATGACGAAGAGTGAGAGCAAATTATCAACCTTACTATGACCCTGTCTTCATTGGCTACAGTTTAACATGGTATATAGTCAACACACTGCATAAGAACACAGCAAATGTGTTCAACAAACTTAATTCTGCACCAACCGAATCCCCGAGCAACATTCAGTGAAGTTTTGTTCCTGAATGAATCAGGGTTGTTAAACAAATAATTTGCATGAATGATGCAATGACTCATAAAGACAAGCATCAAATTATTTAAGTGATCATTCGAATGACTCAATGATAATTGTTTCATTACTGAAAGAATATGTTTTCTTGAGACACTGGGGTAGGTGGATGATTTGACTCGCCTCCTTCGTGTTGAATGAATCCTTTGAGGATTCAACGACGCACTACAATAGATCTTGCAGAAAGAGTCAATGAAAACCCTGCACCACTGTCTTGAATTATTAAATTATTACATGTTTATTGCTGAACTGTAACATCCCCTCTTGGCTCGCTGTTCCCAATGGCCAGAATTGTTAAATAATAAAAGGTATGTAATGCGATACTGTGCTAGCTATTAATATCACTTCAAAAGGCGTTAGTGATCGGTATGACCAGAATAGCAACACTAGATCTAAACAGAAGGCCTTCAAGACCTCAAATAGCATTACACAGTGACCTGTAAGATTTAGCACAACATGTTAATCAACACAGCTACTAGCCAACCGCACATTAACATTTTAGTGGCCATTTGTTAATGCGCAATTACAGGCAGGATGGATTAGGAGGCACTTTACACCCTTTTTAATGGCTTTGAGTTTGTCATTACAGTTAAGCAAAGCACATGCTGAACAATGTTCTATTGCCTTGTTACACATTTTCCAACTGCACATTAATCAATTTGCTGTTTGATTGTCATTCTCGTGGATTCCACATGCAGAGAATATAAGAATTCTCAATTCCACATATTGATGCTCTACCTGAGGTCTTCTCGCAAACCATTTTTTAATTGAGACACAGTATCTTGTATTGTAAGCATGCGGGGTGCTCATAAAAATGCATGTGAAACGATGGATATGAGAATTGGATGAAATGAGCAAATATGCGGTTTAATACATCACTGAATTCACACAATAAGTCACTGAGGCGGAGGATTTCACCGAAAAGGTTACCTTGGAAGACAGCTTAGTCCTAAAAACTGGGGGCAAGCAGAGGGGAAAAGTGATTTTACTGTCTTTTGATAAGACTATGGAATTGCTCGAGTGTATAAAGGAAATGAAAGGAAGAGTGAAAGTGGCTTTTTTTGTTCATTTAAACATACAGGAAAAATGGTCTGAAATTGTACAATGTGGCATATGAAATTTCCAAGTGCCACATGACTTGGTTTTAAACATATTTCAGTAGCTCAGGTCAGCCTTTGAGAACAGGAGTATAAGTGGTTCAATCATATAGCCTATTCACCAGTAAATGCATTGTTCACTAATGTATCTGCAGGTGAACCATTCTAGAAAACCTTCTTAAACTTTTACGCTTTAAAAAGTTGCCTCTTTCTTTCTCTGCGTCTTTCTCTCAGGACTGGAGATTGGGGTCCCAGCTGTAGAGCTTAATAACGCTTGCTTCATTTCACTCTTAAAGGCACACCGCAACAAAGATTCAATTTTGAAAAGCGTTTCCATTTTTATCCATATTATGATGACTACTGGCAGATGTTGGCAAGTGGAGAGGATAGAAGCAATGTACCTGGAAAAAGATGGATGGGGTCGGATGGAGATATTCCACGCTTCACTGTGTGTCCTGAGTGAGAAACTAATGAACTTAATCAGTCTTAAAGGATAGCATTACTACCAGTCAACTGACCATAAGATTGCACTTATTGAGAGAATAACCGGAAAGAAATGAAATTCGAAATATTGCATTTAAAGCTCTTTTGTGATTGGCTGAATGCGGGAACGGAATCAGCCATGTTGAAGGTGATCGTGGGTGTTATAGTTCCCGGGGTAATTTGAAGCTAAATGAGGCTGGATTGTCCTCCATCAATGGCAGCTGCTTCCCCAGTGCAGGTCAGATGTCATTTCCCTCTCATTCTCATCTGCATAGGCTAATGGAGGCAAATGGTTTGGTAATTTATTCATTCCTAAGGCTGATTAAGGTTATACTGTGCCAAAGCGCTTACCTGGTAGAATGTCATTGGACTGTAAGATTTCAGTCTTTGTGAACTGTTCTGGGTTTATGATGACAAAAGCTGACTTTACTCTTTCTTTTTAAGATGTAGCATTAGTGCTTTACATAATTCAACATACTTAAATGCAGTAAGTTTTTGTAAATAGGTCAAAGACATATTAGAATATAGTGAACAGAAATGTATATGTAAAAAGTGGTGTAACAATCATGTAAAAATTATATTAATTAATATTTTCCTTACACTTTGTGGGGACGATTTGGAAATCCATTGCTGCTTGTATATATATTCTTTTCTTTTTCTTATTTGAATGATTTGTAATGATTTGAAAGTTAGGGACAAGTTAAAGCCTTTCTTTGCTTTCTGTATTTTTTCCATAGAGTAAGGATCAATATTGTCTGCACTTCTCAACAGATAGAACATGTTATCAGAATGTTTTGGGTATTCTCTCTGTATCTGTGTGTGTGTTAATATGGTCTGTATTGGTGAGGTGATTAACTGGCACCATAAGGAGACGGAATGACTTGTTGTTCTCGACAAGCCACGTCAGTAACCCGTCAACCATGTGATCAACTAAGATATGCTTCAGACTGTCTGCTCTTGTGTGGAAAATTACTAGTTTTGTTTACCTTTCTTTCTTTCTTTCTTTCTTAGCCAATTAGAATCATTTACGTAGTTAGTAGCCTCCATTAGAGTATAATTGCTGTAACAATGTTATTGTATTTGGGGCGGCCTGCGAACTCCTTGTGAGACCTGAAGCTTCTGCTGATGAAACTGCAAACTAAACTTCACTAAAATTTCTTTTGACTGACTAAAATTTCTTTTGACTTCTTCTATTGACTGCACTTCTGACTCCTGGTCTTCATTCAAAATATCTGCTCCTCGGGTCTTACCTGTAAATCTCCTACAACTTAAATATATATGTAACAATTTACAATAAGGTTGTATTCGTTAACGTTGGTTAATGCACTAACTAACAGGAACTAACAATGAGAATACATTTTTACAGTATTTGTTATTCTTTGTTAACGTTAGATAATGGGAATACAACTGTTCATTGTTATTTCATGTTAGCTGAGATCCTTTAAATAATATAACCGATACAACGTTTTATAGAAATGTTAAAATGAACATTATCTATCATTGTCTGCAGGTAACAAATTTAACCTTTTTTGTAAAGAAGTGTGTATATAAAAGCTAATACTTATTTATAATTATATCATGAATTCTTGAATCATTCATTTGGCATTTAGCATCCGGAAATCTTTCCTGAAATAGAAAACGTTCATCAAGTGGTGCATTTAAGTTAATGTCTGTGTGAATTGCATTTTAAATGCGTTTTTAAAAAGTAACTCCAATCACACTCCATTATGCAGATTTAGATTTATGTTGATACAAAAGTCTCTCTTCTCTTGCACGTGGGCAGCTTATTGCCTTTCGAAATATGGTGCTGTTTATTTAGTTTGAACATTACTGTATGAGGTAGGTGAGAGTTGAGTGCATTTCTCAGGGCGGTTACAGTGCTACTGAATAAGTAATTGTGCTCAAGCCTTGATCCCTGTGTCATTCACCTGTGAACTATTAGATAATACAAGCCTGTATGCGGAAAGTGTTGAACTGCAGCCCTGTGGCAGTGGTGAAACCTCTGTCCAAAGATGCACCATTAATTCATGCCATCCAACCATTCCCTGAGGCCAGCGCTGTCTCTGAAAAAGATATGCTGCCCTCACACATTCCAACTGTATATAAATAATAAAATAATAATGCTGAAAAGAAAAACTGAACTACCATTAATTTCTCAATCTTTCCCCCATGATTGTACTATTGTAAACCATTTTTCCGTTTCCTTTTGGTTTTAAGATGGAGTCTGATATTGCATTGCAAGTCTGGATTTCTTTTTAATTTATACCTAAAAACAATTGTAATAATGTGTTTTTTTATATGTACTGTATATATTTTAAATCTAATATCAACAAAGACTCATGAAGTAAATACAGCATGTATGAAGTAAATAATATAATACATGTAAATAATATTTTGCAATACTTCTTGGTCTCCAATAAAATATTTTGGACACACCAAATACTTGGACATTCTTATACTAAAATTAACTTTATTACAATTTGGTAATTTAATTTGTGATTTAAAATTGATTAAAGTGCAGCAAAGCATTTTTACTAGTGATTACAGAATTGATTACTGGATGCTACTTTTTTATTTTCAATTTTGAAACAGTTTGTGTCAGTGTTATTGTAGTTTTATTGATATTTTGAATTAGCTTTTAGTTTTTAATGTTAGTTTCATTTTTGTGTAATTTCACTGTGTGATTTTGCCATTATTATTATTTATTATTCCTTTTTATAAATATAGCTATTTAGGTTTTTTATTTCGGTTTAAGTTTCACCAAGTACAACATGTTCCTAGATCAACATCTTTGCAGTTTATGTCAAGTTTAGGCTTACAAGGTGCTTCTACATCTGTGTTACTCACCCATCATTTCCCTCTGATTTTAGGGATAACTCATGGGTAGGGCAAGGTTTAGGAGGAGGGATATTACATTTTCAAACAGGAATGTTGTTCCAGGAAAAAAAATAAAAATAAAAAATAAATTCAGGACATGCAATAATGTGCTTCAACTTAAAGGTGTTTTTAACATTTAACATTTTAACATTTCAACATTTCTAATTTGAGTTTATTTTTCCACCAATTTTAGACTTCATTTTACTTTTAATTAATAAAAATAAACCTGACTTCGGTGTTATGGGTCTCATGGTAGTGTTGAATGACGAAGCCCTGATCAGGTGTGGTGTGTGTCTGTGTTTGTTATCAGTGGGTGAATTTAATCCTTTTCCAAGCGGTAACTGTCAAAGTACAAATTTGACCAGAGGGCATGACTGATGTTTGCACACAATAATTTGGCATCATAAACTGATGGATGTGTGATGTTGCACTGTAATGATACAATCTGTAGCCCTGCAGAGAACAGAGGCTGTGTGCACTGATTGCCATGTGTAAATATCACATCACGGAGGGCAAAACGGGCCCGTGGCTCTCTCCGACAGTCAGGATTAATGCCGCAGCTTATCATGCACGATTGAAATTGAGAAAAGAAAGAGAATAAGTGAAAGAAAAGGGGATTATGATGGTGGAGTAGAGAAGTGACAGAGTGTGTGTGCAATCATTAAATTATGAATTCGAGATGGCATTAGTGAAGTGCGTTGGGGATACATCAGTCAATATGTCATTCTTCTTTAGAGAGAGTGAGAGAGTGAGAGAGTGCGTGAGTAAGAGTGAGAAAGTGAGAAAGTGAGAGAGAGAGAGAGAGAGAGAGAGAGAGAGAAACTTGGGGAATGTGAGGTGGTCACAATTTTCGTTTAATTCACTTTATTTTATTTTTATTTTTATTTTATTATGGTTTTATTTTCACAAGCAGGCGCATTCAAAATGGAGATGAAAACTCTTCTTCAAGCCTCCACATTTATTAAACAGCTAGTCATTCTTCCAAAAATACAGATCTCATACTTTCATTCTAGTTGTACACATTTTCATTCTACATAATCATTGTTTCAACACAAGATCATTGTGATATGGAGAACATAACCAAACCGAAACACAACAGCATGTTCTTTCAGTTTACTTTTAACACATATTCATTTGCAAACAATGCAAGATACATGTTGAAATCACCCTTGTATTGCTGATAATATAGGCTACAGTTGCCCCATTAGAAAACACACATACATTACCTTGTCTATGTAACTGAACCCATAACGTTTGTAATTGTGTCTATCCAGTATTATGAGATGTATTATGAAACGACCAGGAGGATTTGTGCCAGAACAGTTTGCTGCCAACCTGTTGCTGACCACAGTAATGTGGTCTAATGTCTCTACCATGGTAATCTGTTTACAGTATTACATGGCATACTGTAATTTACAGTAATGAATATTTCTCTATTTTTGGGGAAAAATAAAAACATAAAAAACATAACATCATTTGATAATGTCAAATCTGTCAAAATTTACTTTAATGTAAATTAACGCCAAATAGGGTTATGTGGAATTCAGACTCACAATCACTTTGGCTCAATTTGTTTTTCTCAAAACAATAAATTCAGTTCAGATTTGAATTTCTTATTGATTTAAGCAAATTGCATTTGTTTCAGCATACGTGCAAAATAGTAAGTGCAATTGTTTACAATTTGCCCAATGCACATGGTTCGTTGATCAAAATTGATCAAAACTCTTGACAACTCAAGTAAACCTTCACATGATCCTTCAAAATGATTCATTCAGTTATCAGAATCTATCAGGCAAGCATATATACTCCATCAATGCCTATGACATGGAATATTTGTAATGCCTACTAAATTGGCAAATGGCCTGCTATTGTAATGAAATAGGAGTCTTACCAAATCAAGTTTGGAAGCATAAATTAGGCTACGGTATATGGAGTTTGCCCAGCACAATCACTATCATTTTTGAACATAGAGGAAAGTCACAACTCAAAACAGCAACAGCAGTTTATTTTCGTAGAAATGTGTTACGTGAAAACTGAAAATTCACAGTTGCTTGTCATGGAGTGTGGAAAAATGAACAACCCACTGTGAATTTTCTGTTTACATGTAACACATTTCTACAAACATAAACGTACTGTATACATTTAATTTTTCTTTCCTACTTTAGGTGTCTTTAAAATGCTATGTAATAACATTTTAAATTAATCATTTGATACAATGCAGTTATTTTGTACGTTTTTACATTGTACTTTTATAATTACATTATACTTTTAAAAATACCTGCATGTAATTACAGCTGTAATTAAATATCGAATTACACTGTTGACCCTCATCCTTAAACAACCCATAAACCTATCCGTACAACTAAACCTGTTCCTAACCTTACCTGATTTGCAATACAACATGAACACAATAAGTACACTTATTTTTTTATGTATGTACATAGTTAAGGACACCTAATATGATCCTTATGTGATCAAATGTCCATTTCTTAGTTAATTTTTACCCACTGCTAAAAGCGTAGTGATATGCAAGAGCATTTAGCTAGACAATAGTGATTTGTGTATAGTATAGAAAACACAGTATCATCTAAAAAGTAGAAAACACATGAAATTTGTATATAACAAATATTTCCATGGTGACAATTATTTAAATGTTGGCTTGACAAAGGCTAGTCTGAAACCTGGAAAAAAGTTTAAAAAACCTTGGCATTAGACCGATAGACAGATAGATGGATAGATAGATGATAGATAGAAGGATGAAACTGTTTTGTGATGTACAATGAAGGGAAAAAAGAAAAAGAGCAGGAAAGAAGAACGGAGCAAGAAAAAACCAGAGGTGGATTGTTTTGACAGATGTGTTTGCATCAGATTCATGCCACACAGGATTTGGTGTCACAGATCTCTCTTAATTATAGTCTCTCTCTGAGCCGCCCTGTTTGTTTCTCTGTCTAATGAGTTAGATGGGGATTAAGCACTATGCTCGAGGCCAATTAGCTCACCCAGTCCCCAACGCCCACCGCTCTCCGCCCCATGCAAACAGACAGTGTCTGAGAGAGAGAGGAAAGGTATTAAGATGAGCACTTATCCTCATATTTACCTTTGCTCTGTAAAAACAAGATGCAGAAGAGCTCTTTTCAACAAGGGCAAGACGAGCAAGCACTCGAGTCTTCAGAAAGACAGCCAGAAGAGTTCCAGCTGTGATGCTAAAGGGCAGAGAGGAAGACTCTGATACTTATACAAACAAATACGGAGCATCAGTGTAGTGCATTTACAACAAAACACCATCTGTGATAAAAGACAATTGCGTCTTCTTTAGAGATGTGTGAAAATAAAGCGATGCTGTTTGTCAAATAAAACATGAACCAGCCATAGAATTAAAGTTTTTTTTTAAACTTTTGTTGTTTTCTGCATAAAGTCGTATTTATATGTAAAGTGTGGCTCTATTACATGCATTTTCATACATATGTATAAACACAGAAACTATAATTTCATCAAAAATGTCAGCATTTTGGACAAATATAGGGGTTTCCAAATGTATGAATCCTTGTTCCCAGAATTTTGTTACTTTTTAGTCACCAAAAACGACAACAACAACAACAAAACTGAATTATGGAATATCAACATTAATATATTAATATTAATCCAGCATATTAATCCAGCATGACTGTTTTCAACATTGATAATAATAAGAAATGACACCTGGGCACCAAGTCAATTAAATTGATTTCTGAAGAATATATATATATATATATATATATATATATATATATATATATATATATATATATATATATATATATATATATATATTAGATTATTGCATTAGCGTTTTTTCATGTTAACTAATGTTAACAAATATATATATATATACTATGTAACTATATAACTATAAATATGTGTATATATATATATATATATATATATATATATATATATATATATATATATATATGTACATTTATATTTGTTAACATGAAAAAACGATAATGCAATAATGTAATACTGTAAATGAAAAAAAAAAAAACATAATAACCAAAACGGTTCTTGGCCAGAATAAGTAGCAAATACTCAAGCTAACTGAAAAAATCTACTTGAGATGTTATTAGGTAAATATAGTTGTAGTCTTTTCAACAATATCAGCTTGAAATGCAATAAAAAGGAGCCGTTTGTCCCTGGCAGCCAAACTGGTATTGGTAGCTCTTGCATTAAATAGAAGACGACGTGCTGTAATCATATAACACAGCGTTTTAAAAATAAATAATTTCAAATCACTTTAATTACAACATCTGTGAACCTCATCAACAAGAGCGAACAATAAACACAAAGAAATGCTACAAAAACTTTCCCTGTGAACATTTTTCACACAATTCTGCTGCAGGCCTCTGGGAGTGAATGCAAATTCCTTCTGTTCGGATTGCATGAAAAAAAGAACAAACAGCGCAATTAAAACTACAAATATGATTGCTTTGAAATGAAGACGAATGAGTGGATAAATGGATGAATCGATTCATCAATACACACCATTTGGAGAGGTTGTGTGTGTGGAGCGTATGCCGTGCTGCAGTGCCTGTTAATGGCAGGACCGGGAAGTGTTCAGTTTAGCATTCTCTGTGCACCTCTCTTCACGCTGTAATGCCCTCAGTGCTACTCTGTGGGTTCTGGCCTCCTTGCTTGTCTAATTGGATCTGGTGATTGCCGGGTTTTGTCACACAAAGGGCTGATCTGCACAAATTACAGGCCAGAGTGTCAGAGAGCGCAGCAGCCAGTGTCAGAGCTGAATTTCATCAGAGTCAAGGCAAAGCAAACAAGAGTCTTTCCCCTCATCTTTCACCTCGAATTTTGCTTGGGCGAATACCACACATATTTTTTAATTACATTTTATTTTCATCAATACTTTCCATGTTTACTGACTAAATCATACACTGGTAATTTGGTTGTTTTGAGCTTGTGAACCTGTAAACATTAGTTTCTTAGTCAGTGATTCTTCTCTTTGTAATTCGGGGAAATCACACTGACTGTGATGGTTCGTCTGTTGTGAAATAAACACAAACACAATGCATCATCAATAAGTAAAGATGCTGAATTTTTTAAATCCCACATAGGGACGATACTCCTCTGTTTTTCAAACATGCGTTGCTCAAAAATGCATTAGGTCACAACAATAGATCTTGACGTGAATGAATGGCACTTGAAACAGATTGACATGTTTACTACCATAAACCAACACACTGAGAAAACAGTGAATGGAAGAAATCTTTGGAGCACAAGCATTTGTCTTGATTCAACAGAACGAGAGAAGACTATAATATAAAAAGCAAATGAACTATATTTATTAAACAATTCAAACCCCTACTGACACTCGCTATGTCAAACTGCGCTTCACTGTTCCCATTATTATCATTATTATTTCTTTTTGCAGAATAAATTCCATGTTTTTTGTTGTTATTAGAGCTACATGTCATGATCTCCAGTCACTAGCCCTGCTGCACCAAAACCAAAACTGCTGCACTACATTTCCCAGCATCCCTCTTGGCTCCTGCACACACTCAATCATCACCTGCACCTGCAATCTATCACCCTCATCAACAGCACCTCATTTAAACACACCAACCACGCTCTCACAATAGATGTATCTGAAAATTTAACATAGTAACTTGTTTCCGCGCTGCCCTATCAGGCAATGACTTGCAGACAGTGCTTGTGCATAAAGGTGCCTCACAAAGCTAATTTCGGATATATGTCTGAGGTAATGTAACAGTTTAATGATCTTCAGCAAAATAGAGTGGGTTTTGGTGATTAATAAGCAAATTTTGAATTATCTCAATAGTCATTTCTTGGTAGAAATGACATCAAAAGTGGAAAACATTGGTCAGAAACAAATATTTTACAATCATTATTCTGTAGCTCAAGTGTCACAAAATGGAACGCACAGGATTGTGGGACATTAAAGACAGCGGAGGATATTCATCTATGCTGCCTTCAAAATTTTATCAGATTTGAAATCTGAGGAGATAGGAAGTAAAACTAACTTTCTTGGGATGCAAGGCAAGTTTATATAGTACATTACATTCACAGTGATAATTCAGTGCTTTAAAAAGTGCTTTACATAGAAGAAATTAAAATAATCAAAATAAATAAAGACATCAATAAAGGTGAGAATAAAAAAATTAAAGTACATTAAAACAGTTTTGAATAAAAAGGAGGATGGAAACAAAGTACTCTGGGACTTCCCCATAATTTTTGTTCCCTGTATTATCCATGCATATCTATGTAACTCTAGATATCTCTAGAAAGATCCAATTTTCACCTGAATTGGGGAGGTGTAGATCTAAGCTGTATTCCACAGCCTGAGTGGTCTTAGACCACTGATTAATACATTCCACATTTCACCACAGAGTTGGTGTACAAAATGTGTCATATGTACAAAAGAAATGAAATCCCCAATAAAGGTGAGAATAAAATAAAGTACACTTAAAAACAATTTGGAATAAAAAGGAGGATGCAAAAAAATAGCGTAGTCAGTCGCACAAGCTCATTCAGTAAATGCACAGTTAAACAGATGCATTTTGAGTTTGGATCCGTTTTTTTTGAGCTGCAGCTGTCTACCGTATTTTCCCGCATATATCCCGCGGGTTATACCAGATTTTACAAACCCCGCAGGGGGGGTGCGGGATATATAAGGGTGCGGACTATATCACCAATTTTTTACACGTAATAATATTTCAATATAAAAAAAATTGCGGTATTTTCTTTCTGTTTTAATTTCTTGCACGGGTTGTCTTGCCTCTGTACTGTCAGTCTTACAGCTGGTGCTGATAGGCTTTCTGACCTGTCAATCATGCAAGAAGACGTGATTATGACGCTGCCATGATAGCGTGCTCTTCTCATCCGACCAACACGCTTCCAGGGGTAGAGACCGTCTTTCTTCTTCTTCTGATTTTGACTTGTATTTGTTTTCTTATTGTTTGAATTTTGCGCACAAGCACTGTGTACCGAGCCTGAACAGTTATGGATAATTGACATTCGAAATTCGAATCATGAACTTTCAAAATTCATCATGGGTGCGGGATATCTGAGGGTGCGGATTATACCAACGATTTTTTACACAAACCCCCAAAACCCGCGGGATATATGAGGGTGCGGATTATCTGCGTCTGCGGATTATATGTGGGAAAATACGGTAATTGTCTTTTTGGGAAGGCCAATGAAAGCATGAACAGGTTTCCTTAAGTCTTGACTCGCAACAAAGTATCTAATTCTTGCAATAGTTTTCGATTGATAGCATGCTGATTTAGTTATTGCTTTGACATGACTACTGAAACTAGACTTCAGAATTACATCAGGATTCCTGACTTGACTTTTAGCTGATTGATCACTGGAGTGAAGGTATGCCTTCATCTTGAGAACTTCCTCTGACTTCAGGACTTGAAGATTCCAATGAGTTCACTGGAGAACGTTTTGGAGCATCCAACTGTTAATGTCAGCAATGCATTGGCACATGGAGTCAGTGCGGTTGTAGTCGTTAAGTAGATCTGGGTGTCATCTACATAGATTTTGGCTTTCTCATTTGGCTCAATGGGGCTGAACAAGAGCGGTGCAAGAATGGATCCTTGTGGGTCTTCACATGTCATGAATGTCCACTCAGACTTTTGAACATACATACTCAGACAGTAACCTCTCCCTTCTAAATATGACCTGACAAATTTAGGACCATCCCAGAAATCCATGCACAGTTTTCCAGCCTGTCAAGAAGTATGTTGTGATTGACAGTGTCAAATACAGAACTGTCAAGCAGTACCAGCATTGGTATTTTCCCTCTCTACATTAAAGTGAATAAAATGTATTATCTTTGAGCGCTGTGTCTGTGCTGTAATGCTGTCGGAAACCAGATTGGAAATTATCAAAGTATCCATTCAAGCGTAAGAATTTATTCAGGTGATTGAAAACATCTTTTTCAATGATCTTGCCTATGAAAGGAAGATTTGAGATTGGTCTGTAGTTGCTCAGTATGGTGTTATCCAGATTGCTCTTTTTCAAAAGGAGTTTAATTACTTCGGTTTTCAGGGAGATTGGAAAAGTCCCAGAAAGAAGTGAGGCATTTGCCACTTCTAGGAGATCTGCTTCTAAACAATTAAACACTTTTGATTAAAGAAGTGGGGAGTTTGTCAAGGGCGCAGGTTGATGTTTTAAGGTGCTGTACTGCTTCTTCCAAAGTTTTGCCATTAATTGATTTGAAATCAGACATAGTAACTATGCTCTGAGGCTTCGGTCTGCTACGTTTTTACCTCAGCGTAACTCGATGTGCTGATCGCCTTTTAGATATTAATGATCTTCTCAGAAAAAAGGACGCAAACTCATTGCATTTGTTGTTTGAGAGCATTTCACTGTAAATGTGACTGGGGGAGGGGGTTGTTATTCTGGCTACAGTTGCAAAAAAAGTGTGTGTGTGTGTGTTATGTGTCTGTTTATAATATTTGAGAAGATTGAAGAGCTGAAGGCCGTCTTTATAGTTACTGTAATGTTTTGTCTTTTGACTTTTCTGCATTGTCTTCCTAGTGTGCTGAGTTTCTTCAAGGTTCTTTTCTGCCACTCTTCTTTCTGACTTTTACATTAGCACATTTTACATTATGTCTTCAGTTATACTCTTCACTTTTGAGCTACAGAAATCAAGGAGAAAATCAACAGAGTCTGATATGTTAAAGATATAGCCTTCATATATGGCACTGTCTCATTTAAACATCGGTTTTCAGATAGTCTCACCTTGGACCTCAGAAACCTACCTCCTGTATCTCTCCTCTTACCTTGTTATTGGATTACCTGCCCCTTTGATCCTACTCCAGCGTTCTCTTTCTTTCCTTTAAGATAAAAGACATTTCAGTTACTTCTCCAAGTTCATCAGCAGCATAAAGGTGTGTGTGGTTGTACTCAAAAATTCATGTCACAAGGTCGTCAGTCTCTTGTTGTTCTGATTGTTCTATTATCAATCAGCTATTTCTGCATATATCTACATATAGGTGTAGGAGTGTATGTGTGTGTGTATGTATGGATGCATAAATATGTGGATATGTAGATGTGTATAAAGTGACTATATCTCTTTGCCTCTGCTTCTTATACTTTATGTACACTTTTCTTCAACCTGTTGTACAGCACTTTGGTTATCCTTTGGCCATTTTTAAATGTGCTCTAGAAATAAACCGAACTTGAACTATTTATTGCTTGGAGTAGTATTAGTCCACCATTATCATTTACTTGTGTCATATTGACCTGTAAATAAAACACTATGTTGATACTTGCCACCTTTCTCTCTGAGTCTTTCATACCTGTGATGGAATTTTATAAATGACATGTTTTCTTTTTCATTATTATCCATGATATATTTTGTTTCTTGACATTATTGATTATTGTTTGACATTAATGGTACTTTCTATTCTGTAGAACAGAAAGAATGTGTTATTTTCTAACAAATATACTATATATGTTTTGTCAACAACAGCCTGCATCACAAGCTTCCAGATTTTTTCCTGGAACCACATTCCTGTCTGGGTTTAGTCTTAACTCTATTCCTACCATTAACTTTTCCCTAAAATCAGTCAGAAATGATAGATGAATAACACTGACGTAGAAGCATCTAACCTTGGTTCTAAGCCTAAATAGTAAACATAAACAGTAAACTTGTCCCTCAAATCTGATTGGAATGTTGTTCCAGGATTAACAAAGATGTTGATCCAGGAACATATACTGTACTTGGTGAAATCATGTTTTGACAGGCAACTGAATTCATTTATTTATATATATATATATATATATGCACATACATACACACACAGTGATACCTCGGTTTACGAGCAAATCGGTGTACGAGCATTGCATCGGTGTACGAGAGAAATTTTATCCACACGCATGTTTTGTGTGGAAGCTCAGCATGGTCGTGCGCATTTTTACAGGAAATATCCTAATGACAGCCTCTCATAACACAGTCAGGCGGTTCCAACCCCTTTATCACCCCTTAACTCACTCATTCTCTCAGCGTTGCTCGGTTTGGCTGCATCATTCACCACAGTGCATACTTTTATAAGTGATTTACAGCTGTTTTACCTCCTGTTGTAACAATAATTAATTGTAATCGCTATTGTTCACGTAGTGAAATATACACATACAGTACCTCTAAGCAGTAACTGTCATGGTTCATGAATTCATTGTCTCCTAGTTCTGCCTGTGTGTGTGTGTGTGTGAGAGAGAGAGAGAGACACCTGATTCTCATATCATCTGCCTATTTAGCTCACTTCTCTCCACTCTTGTCTTGTCCAGTCCTTCGTTCGCGGCTCCAGCGCGCGTTCATATTAAGTGCATTCTTATGGGGAAACTTGTTTTGGTGTATGAGCATTTTGGTTTATGAGCTCGCTCTTGGAACGAATTAAACTCATAAACCGAGGTATTACTGTATATGTATGTGTATGTGTATATATGTATATATATATATTATAAATGAATGAATTCAGTTGCCTGTCAAAACATGATTTCACCAAGTTTATATATATATATATATATATATATATATATATATATATATATATATATATATATATATATATATATATATAAGTAATATTTACTGTCATACAGTAAATACTACAAAAAAAAAAAGTTTTATAAATGACTACAAATCAAGACCTGGCCCCAAAGGTTGTCACCAGATGTTGGTAACAACCCATTCAATCCACACATGCAAAGAAATCAAACCATAGATGTCCGTAAATTAAGTTATGTTTAATAATGTTAAATGACATCGGAAAAAAGTATTCAACATGCTTACTGAAGTATATTTAATACTTCCTACAAAAGCCTTTGTTGGTAATGACAGCTTCAAGACGCTGTGATTTTGGCCCATTTTTTCACACAAACAGTCTTCAAATCTTGAAGGTTCTTCTATGAACTCTGATCTTTAGTTCTTTCTTTATTTTCTTTCTCTGAAACCAATTGAGAGTTTCCTCGGCTGTGTGTTTGGGATCATTGTCTTACTGAAATGTCTACCCTCGTTTCTTCATAATCATCCTGGTATATGGCAGCATATTTTTATCAAGAATGTCTCTGTACATTTTCCAATTCATCCTTTCTTCAATTATAAAAGTTATATATAAGTTATTATACAGTTATAAGTTTGCCAGTACCGTATAGTGAAAAACAGCCCCACACCATGATGTTCCAGCCTCCAAACTATACTGTTGGTGTGGTGTTTTTGGGGTGATGCGCAGTGCCATTTCTCCTCCAAACATGGTGTGTATTATGACATCCAAAGAGTTCAATTTTGATCTCATCTAACCAGACTATATTCTTCCAGTATTTCACAGGCTTATCCAAATGTTGTGCAGCAAACTTTAAACGAGCTTCAACATGTCTTTTCTTCAGCAGTGTTGTGTGCCATGGCGGTGAAGTGCATTACTTATTGTTTTATTTGAAACAACTGTACCTGCTGATTCCAGGTCTTTGACTCTGAAGTGATCCTTGGCTCTTGGAGAGCACTTCTGATAACTCTTTTCACTCCTCTGTCAGAAATCTTGTGAGGAGCACCTGGTCGTGGCCTGTTTATGGTGAAATGATGTTCTCTCCACTTACGGATTATGGCCCCAACAATTCTCACTGGAACATTCAGAAGTTTTGAAATGCTTCTGTAACCAATGCCATCAGAATGTTTTGCAACAATAAGGTTGCGATGGTCTTGAGAAAGTTCTTTGCTTTTTACCCATCATGAGGTGTTTCTTGTGTGATACCTTGGTAACGAGACCTTTTTATAGGCCATCCGTTTGGACAGAACCAGCTGATATTAATTTGCTTTGACAAGGGGCAGGATTGCTTTCTAATTACTGATTTTCTTGGCTTTCCATGCCTTTTTGCACCTCCCTTTCTTCATGTGTTCAATACTTTAACCTGAACTAGCACAAACTAACAACGAACAGTTGTATTTTTTATAAACTCATTTTAACAAAGATGAATAAGTACTGTAATGCATTGCTCAATGTTAGGAAATTTTGGAACCTTATTGTAAATTTTTACCCGTTATGTTTATAGAGTTATTTGTTGTAAAGTAATTTACTCAGTATTTTAAATTTTTGAAAGATTTCAATTTAAAATGAATATTATATCTAATATTTAGTTAAATCCTATTTTTTAAAGGGTAAAAATCAACTTTCACCAAAAATGATTTGTTTAAAATACACCACAAAAATGATTTCTGTTACTATTTTGTACTATTTGTTATATATTTCTAATATAGATATATTTCTAATATATAACAAGTCCAATTTCAATGTCTGTAGAGTTCTTTCCGTTCTTGGATTAAAAACAAAAATCTCTGGAATTCTATATATGGTGGTTTCACACTATCATTCTTTTAATTTTGACATTGCTGTGTCCTACCGGATAAATTAAAAGGCATTTAAAGATGTCTAATGCACCTGTCTGGGTCCTCCTCTTTCCGTCCGGGGGAAATGGGGGCTCTCCTAAAGGCGTGACCATCTGCTCCTCTTTTAAATTACATATCTTCACACACACACGGTGAGCAGCAAAGATTTAATTAATCGTTTCCCAAGTGCTCAAGGTTAGTGTGCCTGAGAAAAATCCCTATTGATCTTAATAATTAACAGAGAAACAGAGAGTGATGGACATTAAACTGATATTCAGAGAGAGGCTATGACTCAATTAGCATATTTATACTATGCCCTAAAAGTAAGTATACTTTGCTGTTGATGGAAAAGTACATACATTTGAGTATGTAGTTAGAATATGCCAATATTTGGACAAAACTATGTCATAAAAATGCATATTGATACCACAGGCTTCTTTGTATTACATTTATTACTACTTGCATTTTAGGGCATTTATATGAAGCCTATGGGACAAAATGAGAAAAAAACCCAAAGAGATGGAAGGAAAAATCATTTGGCAAAGCTTTTGCATTCTTTTTGCGCAGTTTTTCGCAAGAAATGCAAAGTTTCTTGGTAGAGTGCAAAAAACAAATGTGAGAGAATACAAAAGCATTACTTATTATTTTTACTGTCTCATATTTCTTTCCACCACCATGTGCCCTTAGGGGCTCCGTGTATTTACAGAAAGGGGCCAAGGTTTGACTCATTAGCAATCCAGTTAGCACTAGCTGGTTAGTTTTTGTGAATGCAAAGGAAGTGCATGGGTTATATTTTATATTTTTATTAATATGCAAATTTAATTCTTCTATTTTAGTACATTAAAAAGTAAATTATTTATTCCTGTTTTAGCATCATAACTCATGTCTTCAGTGTCGGATGATCCTTCAGAAATCATTATAATATGCTGATTTGGTGCTCAAGAAGCATTTCTCATTATCAATGTTGAAAACGGTTAATATTTTTGTGGAAACCATTATTTTGTTATTATTTCTTTTCTTTTCATCTCTTTATTTTTTATAATATATACCCGTTTTGAGTAATTTGGTGAATAGAAAGTTCAATAGAATACCATTTATTTTATTGCATATAAGGATTTATTGAAAATGTCTTCACTGTCACTCTTGATTAATTCGTTATTAATAATTAGCATTATTAACGTTAATTTAAGATTTATTTTCTTATTGTGGCATGTTGTAACAAGACTGTATGACAGTTTAAAATGTTATTGGATCTAATAAAATATTATCCAAGACAAATACAAATATTTAGTCAATAAAAGACAATTATTATTATTTTTTAAATTTTCAATTATTACAATTTTATCATTATTATTATTATTATTATTATTATTATTATTATTATTTTAAAAATAGAAATAGAAAATAGAAATTAAAACAGTATGAACAGACTGCAAAACACAACTATAGTCTACAGGCCTTAACAATGCAGACAAAAAAAAGAGAGAAGAAACGCATTCAGACATTACAAAAACACTGAGCTGAACACAATAATCTCCTGTCTCCTTACACAGCATCTCAGAGCAGGAGACAAATAGAAACGTCAGTACAAATACTGTTCATTTCTTGAAATAATAATTTTGGAATATTCAGGTACATCCTAGGTCTTTATTCATCTTTTTCTTGTGGTTTCTCAGTAGAAATTCATAAACGTTAATTATGCCAATTGCATCAGTCACTGTAAGAAATAGGATAGTTCTAATTAACTTAAACGTTTAGCGATATATTCCAAATATTTCTGATTCTTTTCTCTATGCTGTATTGATGTGGCAACTAGTAAATACACAAAGTTTGATCATGCTAGCAAGTGTATTACAACTAGCCCTGCGTTAGGTTGTGCCTACATATTAATGTTTGTCTGAAAGGCTAACTGGTGCTGCAAAAATGACGTTTTTCTTTTTTTTGACTGTTGTTTACATAAGTGTCACTTTTGCAAAGATCCACTTGACACCATCCCCATCATAATTCACTCTTGAATTGTAAACTCTAGTGTGTAGGCGCCCTAAAAACTGTGGCAGCTTCGCCCTTGCAATTCTCAACATTTTTTAAGTAAAAAGAAAAAGAATATCACTACAAATTTCTTTGTGTCTGTGTGATGTCCTTCAAACACAGCCTTTACAGTTAACTGTCTTCTGCAGCTGACTTTCTCTTTCAAGTCAACTAATGTTTTTTCTCGCTGAGCAGATTAATTTTGTTATAGCTAGCTCTGAATAATGTCACATTTAATATCTCAGATATTTGATCACACTTAAATACATATGTTTGCAAAATGTTGGCCAAGCATTTATGCCTGATTACTTGCACCCGTATCTAGAAAGATATTTTTATTTTCTTTATTTGACAGTTGCATCCTGTCTCAGTTATTAAAGGCTTGTTGAAGTCTAAAATATACTAAAACACATCTTGATACCCTTGTGTTTTGTTCCAGTGTGCTGTGCTCTCTATTTTGAAAGCATGTGCACAGTACACCCCCTTAGCGAGAGTGAAATATTGTTTTGAGTTAGCAGAAACGTAACAGAGAATGAGTTAAAACTGCGTACCGGATGCTGAGATGATGCAGAAAACTGAGAAATGCAGTAGGCATTCAGTGAAGTGACCTTTGCCTGTTCCTCCCTCTGGTCTCCTACTGCAAAAATTGAGGTGAAAGTTCTACGAAATAGGAGCGTGAATGGAGGTTGCGTCCTGCATCCTGACCGTTTCCCTCTGGCTAAAACCACTCTTTTCTCCCGCCATATGTAACCATAGAAACACACATTCCAGACTCCTCCACACCTATTCTGTTTCTCCAGGGGCCAAAAGGGACAGCAATGTTATGTGAGCGGGATGGGGGTGGAGGGTGGAGGATATAACAGGCGAGAAATCTCTCTGCTGGACGCCGATTAAATTCATTTTCAGTCATCATCTTCTGGAGAGGCCCACCGCTCTAAGTTGTTTTTCACCCAGGGTTCCAGTCGTATCCATAATGCTGTGTTGCACACTTTCATAATGATTTATGAGTCCACAAAATCATGTGCTTTTAGCCTGGAGCTTTTTGTGTACATGTGTTTTATTTATTTATTTATTTTTTGATTACACTTTGTGAATTAATTTAATTTTCTGCTAAGTGCACACTCAGACAGGCAGGTCATAAACACGAGCACACAGATTCGTTTTAGCTTAATATATTCTCTGTCACCTTGGTTAGTCAAGGACATGAAAACCAGAGGAATAGAAATTCTCTGATCATCAGATGCTAAAATCTTCCAGAACTCTTTTAACAAGAGTGATGAAAGGTGTATCTATATCTGTTGAAGCTGAAGCCTTGTAAAAATACCTTCTCCTATCCCAGCTTAATATACAGAGGCAACCCAGGCCGTTTCTCAACTAATGGGGGACCTCAGCACAATCCTTCTTATTAAATAACCTTAAATAAAACAGCACAATAATATGTATTATTGAAATGACAAAAAAGACTGTACTGTAAGTATACGAGTACTGCACAATATGTATAGCGGAGAAAACAAGTAAATGAGCACATTTTACTGTACTTATTTCAAGCATCTAAAGCCACTTGATTAACAAAGTTTTTCCATGTTCAAAGGACCTGGAAACAAACACTGTTAGCCATTTGTAGCCTGATTATCTAGATGTCAGGGTTGGGTGAAGGGATGAGGCGAGGATTCAAGAATATAGATATAGGATTTTACTCAATAAAAAAAATAAAACAAAAACAAAATTACCTTGTGGGGAAAAATGGGATGGGACAGGTTGAGGTGAGGTGAGGCAGGGAGCAGGTAAACGTGATACACATTGAATCAGTTCTTGCTTTCCCTGGGATCGAACCCCTGACCTTGGTGTTGTAAACACCAACGCTCTACTGATTGAGCTACAGGAAAGCAGATAAAAAGATGGTTGGGGTTTTAAACAATAGACAGGAGAAAAAACCCTGAAAAACCATGTGCTCACACTGAACATGTCAAAACACAACAGCACATGACCAGTGAACACAATCACAAGCAATGCGCTCAAACAAAACATGACATGAACATGTAACCAATGAGAGCACTCACAGACTGTGTCCACATGAAACATGACAGCATGGAAGCACACAGCCAATGAAAAACACAAACCACACATCTCAATACATAACAAAACAACATCAAAGCACAAGAGCAATGGAAAAACAGAAGCAATGTATGACAACACAAGACTACAAGAAAGCACGTGGCTAATGTAAACCCAAACCAGCACACACCAACACACACAGGCAGAAAAGCATATGCCCCAAGCAAACTCAAAAGCGTATGCTCCCACAAGACTCTCACAACAGACAATCAACATACGGAGCATGAATGTACAAATACCGACACAGAACCAAACCAAAACTAGACTGAAGTACTAGGATTAGAACACCACTCTCTACACCAAAAACAATTGACATGGATAGGGGAGCGCACGGATTGAGGAAACTTGGGATTGTATGCTCACCATGAAAAGACATTAGTGTCAGAGTTCTGTCACCAATCCAAGAATAAACAGAACCCTGACAATAGAACACAGTGGTGCTTCAGCTCAAGCATTTCTTTGTTGTTTACATTCATTTCTTAGAGTCATCATTGGGTCTAAGGTTTCTCTTTATAAAGTTGTCAGTACTTTTAGATGTTCTTTAGCTGTTCAGTGCAGGGGCGTTCTTTCCTTTTTAGAAGTTCAATTTAATATGAATTATTTGTAGTAAGAGATATTGTGATAAATAATGCTGAAAAATATAGTTCTGTTAACGAATCGGCTTAATTGCTGCTCTTATCTGTACCTTTGATTATACTAATGCTTTCCTTGCCCATTCCTGCAAAAATGCCCCATAAATGAACATTTGATCTCAATTAGCAGTTGAAAGCCGTCCATAAAGACCAATTGAGGTACATGTTCGAATATCACACTGGCTGATCTTGTCAAGGTTAAGTAATACCTCCAACCCAAAATGCACATTTGATTGAGCATTAAAAGGACTTATTAAGTCCCACGAATCCTGCCAGGGGCGCCTGTTTGCCTTCCTGTGACACCAATCAGAAGCTATTTGTCTTTTATCAGCAAGACTTCTGTATTTTTTACCTCTATTGCGAACCTTGGGCAAATGTTATTTAAATCATTATTTAAAAGATAGGAATGATGATAAATCCAAAACAAGTTCATATAGCAGGGGCTTGACAGAACTTTTGCATTGTTTTTAATAGTCTGGAAACTTTTATAGATGACACCTTCAGTTTAAATTCCAAGTATAGCACTACACACAGTATTTACTACCCAGTAGTTTAAATTCTGTCACCACCAGATTTTATCTGTGGAGCACAAGAGATTATATTTAGAAAAATGTATTAGTTTTTGTCTATATAATGAAAGTCAAATGTGTTTAAATCCAAGGCACTTGATTGAAGACTTTTAATTGAAGGAAACTTTTGCTTTGAAGTGAAATTGAGAGCATAATTGATTCCAGACTTGTCAAGTCACCTTCATTTATATAGCGCTTTTTATAATACATATTGTTTCAAAGCCACTTTACAGTAAAAATTGGAAATAAATGCAATCAACACTGTTTTTAGCTGTACAGCATTCCGGACACCCACCCACAGAATAACGCTGGTCCAAGAACGCAAACTTCAGAATACATTTCAAGACGCAAGCACCCGAAAATGACACCACTATATAATTAATTATATCACAAAATAATGTCTATTCAAAAGAATTTTGTGGTCAATTGTATCAAATGCACCACTAAGATCCAGTAATGCTAACAGAGAGATACAAACACGATCAGGTGACAAGAGAAAATCGTTTGTAGAGAGCAGTTACAGTACTACGGTCTAAATCCTGACTGGAAATCCTTGCAGATACCATTTATTTCTAAAAGGAACATAACTGTAAGGATATTGCCTTTTCTAGAATTTTTGACAGAAAAGGTAGATTCGAGATAGGCCTGTAAGTTACTAATTCTGTAGGATCAAGTTTTTATGATAGAAGTTTAATAATAGCCAGCTTAAAAGTTGTTGGTACATATCCTAATGACAAAGATGAATTAATGACATTAAGAAGAGGATCTATGACCTCTGGAAGCATCTCTTTCAGTAGCTTAGCTGGTGTAGGGTGCAACATACATTTTGTTGACTCAAAAGGTTTAGACAATTCTTCCTCCCCTATAGCAATGAATTAGTAGAAATGTTCCTTAGGGATTATCTGATGCAATACTGTAGTAGACGGTTGCTTAGTTATAATTTTCTATCTAACATTATCAATCTTGCAAGTAAAGAAGTAAAAAAAATCATTACTGCGGTGCGGTTTGGAAGCGTTGGTTGAACCTTTATTTCTCATTAATTTAGCTACTGTATCAAATAAATACCTAGTTTTTTCTAATAGAGTCAAAAAAATAAGCAGATCTATCCTTTTTTAAGGCTATTCTGTATACAATAGTGCTGTCTTTCCACAAAATGCGAAAAACCTCTAGCTTTGTTTTTCTTCAAGCTTTGCTCCATTTTTCTGGCTGCTCTCTTGAAGTGTGCTTGCTGTATCACATCCTTCTATTTTCTTTAATCTTCTTTAAGTGCAAAGGAGCAAGTGTTTTTAATGTGCTAGAAAAGAGTTAACGTCAACATAAAGTTCTTCTAAGCTAACTGATCAGGGAGATTATTAATAAAGCAATCTTGTGAAAACTTTCATTGAGTCTTTTCAATGACAGAGTTTATTTGGAATTACTCATTCATGAACTTGACATCACTATATCTCTCATCAGGGTACCCACAACTAATTATCCAAATGATTTCCATAATTTGTCCTGCTGCTTCTTATTCTTATTTGTTTTAAAATGAGGGATCGGATTGATTTAGAAGTTAATTTTAATTAACATTGATAATCCAAATGATTTTGAAATACTACTTTCTATTTTTATATTCATAACTTTTGAAAGGTCTCTTTAGTATTCTATGTTATTGTAACTGTAGCTTTAGTTGTCTACTGGCCAAAAACTCTTAGAAGGACTGTTCTACAGCATATGCATTAATTGTATATGATTTATTGAACAAACCTGAAAAACATAGTTTTCAATAGAGATCTGTAAAGCTTATTTGGATTGTGTAAAATTGACTGTTTATATGATAAACATTTGTGCATGACGTCAACATGGTTTCTGATATCTCGTGGTTCATTGGGGGCTCCCAAGATCTCCACTGCACCAATGCTTATTTTTTCTCCCTCATCATCCCGCTTTGCCATGTTTTCATTTTCCGCTCTTTTGAAAAAAACAATGTAATACGATTTCCTTCTCTCACTTGTTCTGCCTTTCAGAACACGAACAGACTCTCAAAAACAACAACAGCAAATCACACTCTTGAAAAATGAAAGCCAAGGAGCTTTTTTTTTGGTGGCATAATCCACTTCCCACATGACTGTGTACAGAGAGCCTGTGATGGTGAGCTTTTACATGTGAATAAACAAGCTTGCTGAGATCAATCTGTGCACACAGATCCTCAAAGGGAGAACAGAGTTGGTGCATTTCGCACCACAAACCCATTCTGGTCAAGTTTCCTGGGGTCCCACAAGATCTGCTGGCACTTAGGCACCTCTAACATGCTGAGAAGAGATGGGCCACTCACCAGGGGACAAGTTTGTCCTCCGTGTTTACTTCATGCTCGCTTTGATATGAGACACATGTGCTTTATTCCACTCAGCTGCCTCTAACCGCAGGGGTCAATATGACTTTGCATTGCCTGGTTATAAAATTCAATTATCTTCCCACTTGGGTAAAAGTTCTTAAAATGAAGATATCAAATATATTTTGAAAAGAGAATGTTGTGACGTTGTGAATGTTGTGACGTTTAAACATGAGAACATGTTTATCTCTAAAGATGCAACTGTAGGTTGCTACTGTACATAAAGATTCAACAACTATCCATATTATCAAGTGTTAGAACAGCAACAAAAAATTAATCAATTAAACACTAAACATCTTGAATAGTTTACACATCCTTGGAGTTACATGTGTTCTATGATAAGTGATTTAGTCTTTGCTTTTCTACTTTAGGAAAACTGACGTGCTCAATAAAAGTAGCATCTGTAATAAATTATTGGCCTCACTGTGGCAATATTTATCCATTTCCCAATTCAGTCCTCTACCTCTTACAAAGCAACATCTTCAGTAACAACACATATGTATTTATTTGGAAAATGTTTTTTTCAAAAGGAAGTAATCTACTATGGTAGATTTTTCAATAGTGGGATGTGCTATCCCACTGGAGAGCCAGTGCGAGTGCGGAGTAACAGTGCGGAGTAAGAGTTAAAACTGAAATCTCTTTATTCCAAAACGAAAACCAAAATACTTTAAAAATACAACTCAAAATGGCAGTGCAAACCTGGAGGAACTCTGAAACGAGGAACATCCACACTCGTCTAGACATGAACATAACATAGACGTAGCAACGTTTACAACCGACCAAGACAAACACAGGAAGGGTATATATTGACAAACACGGGATGAGGAACAGCTGACGAGGCTTAAAAACGTGATTAGAGACAGACAGGAGCGTGCAGGACCTGGAAGATACATAAAGGAACCCGGATGTGACAGACGCGACAAGCCAAGACTGAGACAGGGTGCAAATACCTGAAACAAATATAAATAGAAGCATTTACCCTAGTGGTCTCAAGACATTTGGGCAACACTGTAAATGCACAATACACAGTTGCTTTTAATATTTTTGTTTAGTTACAATTATGCAGCCTAGGCATATTAATGTAGCATCGGTCTTCATGCACGTCTAAATTGTGTAATGAATTGGCACAGGTAACGACCACTAACAAAGATGTCAGGGGTAAAATTTCTAAGCTTTTGGCTAAACGTTTTCTAAATATATGAACAAAAGCCAAGGAGAGTTACAAGAATTCCAGCTCTCGCCACAAATATTCCTTTTAAACCACTGACTAGTGCATCTTTGTAATCACTCTCCTGAATGGTGCATTGCTTCCTCTTGTCCCTAAATGACATCTCTGGCTCTATTTTCCAAGGCCAATTTATACCAGTGTCAACTGTATATGCAGGGAGTAGGAGGGATAATTTATCATAGAATTAGAGCCGTTTACCAACGATTTTGTGTAATTTCCTATAGGAATAAGATCAATTTGCCATAGGATTAAGCAAATCCGCTTTGAAATAGGGCCACTCTGGTGTTTTCAATAATATTTACTCACTTTACATGCCATTAAATAAATCACAGATGGGATTCATTCATAAGAAGCGACATTAGAACATTTCTGCAATTTACCACCAAGTATCTTCAGATCGCTGCTGCAACCCCAGCATTAAACCCGGTACGCAGGCTCTGAGAGCAGGCTATTTTTCACTCGAGTCCATTATGCGTAGCGTAATTTACTCAGCATGCATTCGGACTGAAGGACAGATGGCGAAGGGAGGTCTGTGTGTTCTCCCGTAGAGGAAGTGATCTTCAGAGACCCATTATGTTCAGGAGCTCAACTCGCTGTCTCGTTGCCTACAGAATGTCTACCTTATTAACCACACTAGCAAAGTCAATTAAAACAGTGAAGCCAGCCCCTCTGCTCCTCTCTTTCATGTGTTATGAACTCTCTGGCTCTATTTCTTTCTCTCTGGAAATCTGTCGTGTTTCTCTGTGTTACTCATTTCTCTCTCTCTGACACAAATGTGGATTCTTTTCAGAACTGGGCCATTATAACTTCAAGGAATGAATGATAATAGGTAGAAACAGCCAATGAAACAACAGGAAATAATATACACAGAAGATCTTGAAAAGAGCTTTTCTTATTATTTTTGTGTCCCAATGTGTCCCTTGTAGTAAAAAAAAATCAAAACTGTTTTACCAACCTACTCCAAACAATAAGGCAAAAGTAAAAGATTTGTCAAGCCATCATTCAAAGTTTGTCTTGAGGGTTGTTAAAGAGGACAAATTTTGCTGTTCTAGTTAAAATTATGTACTTATTTAGTCAAATTTGTTTACATTTACATGTACTTCCTTACATTCAAATTGCAGTTGTGCTTCCTGTTTGCAACCTCAGTTTAAAATACAATTGGAGGCTAATTTGTATAAATATGTACAATCTCATTCATACGTTTTGTACACTATGTATACGTTAACTGACCATTAGGTTTAGGGGTGTCACTTCTACATAGCCTTCCCCATCAACAAAGTCATGAACATTAGCCTGGCAGCAGTAGAGCTGTGTGTTACTGTCACCGACTCATTTGCCCTCTGAGGCTCACTTGAGCAAAATGGTCAGATAACCTTTACCTAATCTGTGAGAACCCATCAGCTGTGCCCTTGACTGAGAACTCTGCAGAGAGATGGCTAGACGATACGAGGCCCCAGAGAAACAGGACCTTTGGACAGAGCTCTGCCTCAGGGAATGGTGTAATCTTCTCACGCTACCTGCAACCGCAAATACCGGATTAGTATCTCACCCATCCGAAAGCCAATGTCCAGCCATGCTAGCTGCAGGGGAACAGGACGGCAGTGCAGAAATGATCCCTTCTCCAATAAACAGCCATGTCACCCAAAGCAAGAGCTGCTCTCTGAAGATGCTGGAGTGACCAGTGGAGGAAAGGAATATTAGATAAACACATGACATCTTGATGCCTGAACATCCTCCGTTTCTGTCCGATCCTGCCCTTGAATTCATTGTCACAGCTCGAAAACAAGCTCTTGAATAAAGAAAAAAAAAGCTGTGGAATAATTCTGCTTTGATATTATCCACAATGCGAGTAGCGAGATCAAGTTACTGTCACATTCATTCTGCATTTATATATAGTCTATTGTATAGAGTGCAAACAACTTTTTCTGTATGTGAGAACCGGGGGGAAGAGGAAGCATATGTGCACTTACACGCTGATGTTCTTATTCAAGCAACGCAATTTAGAGTCCTACTCACATCATCTGCCAATCCAAAGCAGTATATTCTAGAACAAATAAAGGGATGGTTTAAAAATGCACAAATTTAAATGAATAATCCAATAATTTAATCACACTCAAGACATGGGTGTGTATGACTTTATTCTTTCAGCCTAACACAATTGGAGTATATAAAAAATATTATATGGTAGATAATAAAAAAATATCCTGACTCTTCCAAGCTTTATAATGGGAGTGAAGGGTAACTTAAAGGAATAATTCACCCCAAAATAATAAAAGTTTTTTGTCATTATCATCCCACACTTTTGTATATATATATATATATATTTTTTTTTTTTTTTTTTTTTTTGTATACATATATATATATATATATAATAATAAAAAATAAAAAAACTTAGCAATTATTTGCATCCAGATATTTGATACCAGAACAGAAATAGTTATTGAAAAGTAATTTAACACTGCATTTTTTTGAGCATGTAATGAATTTTTTTTGGAGCGAACGGTCCCTAATAAAAAGTATAGGAGCTATTCTCTTATATATTCTTGGACAATGTGTATAAGATGACTCCCTGTGTTATTAAAGGAGAAGTAACTATGAACCTACGGTAGCTTTTGAGATCATGCAATATAGCAAAGCAAATAAGCAAGCATACTGTATGCCAGTGAGAAAAATAATGTTAAGGTGTGTGGCTGAGAAGGGGGAAGAAAATGTGTTCTTGACAGAAACAGATGGAAAGTATTTGGACGCTTCCTTTCTCTCTGTCATGAAGAGAGCTCTATTTAAGCGTAATTAACTGTGGATTAGCCAGAGCTTTCAGTGGCTTACATCCAGTGTAGAAAAGAGAGCAATCACGCATTGACCAAGAGACTTAAGCTGTGACCTGTGCCATCTCCAAAATGTGACGGGTTTGCGTAACGTACGCGTTTCTCCACGCTAGTGAACAAAAGCAGGAAAGTAATAATGCTTCTAGATGCAATGCTGTTTTTTCACAGTGGATAATTTCCTCAAAGGAAATGGATTTGTTTACCTGTTCACACTGAAGCCAAATTAGCAAAAGCTAAACAGATGCAAGGCTAAAGAAAAGCTACGTCACTGATGTGAACATTTTTGCATGTCTTTTGTTCCTAAGCTCTCACGCACAATAAAACAGTCATTATGATTTCTTTCAGGACTCTCCTCTTTATCTTTATGCTGCAATCTCTGCCACAGCTGCCTGTTTATGATCTTAAAACAAACAGTTGCCGGTAATGTAATTACACAATTAGACTTATTATCTGATGCATTATACTAATAGGCCTTGATAAAATGTTCTTTATCTTATTTAATCATTGCCTCATTAGTATTAATGAGTATAAAACTGAACATGGGTGAAAAAACTGAGATTGTCACACGTAAACATGCATGCGGAGCAGGGTGAGAGGGGGCCGCTGTTGTACATGTGGCCTGTGCCGTCCCTGGGGTGTGTGTGTGTGTGTGACTGATGTGTACCGACATCCAGTTACCTGCAGGTTGGCCTCCATTGACGACTCCTGGTGCACTTTCTGGTCTGAGGGTCCCGCTCTAATACCTTTCCTGAAATCCTCCCACCTGCTCGCGAATTACCCACTGGTGCTGATGAATAGCCTGCTGGGAATATGGAGAGGTATGCCTCTATTGTGAGGATCAATGTCAGGAAAAACAAAGAGCAGAGAAAAGAGGGAGAATGGGAGAGAGCGAAAAGAGAGGAAGTAGGCAAGTCTTGAGCGTCTTGATTATGGTTAAAGGGCAGCTTAGAGCAGAATGGTGCTGTTGGGAGATAGCGGGCAATGCACGGTGTGAATAATTTAGCAGAAAGGATAATGAGAATGAATGTTTGCCTCTATGTTGTCTGTCTTTTTCAATGTCTGTGCTTTAAAGATAGCAAGAGCCCTCACTGAAATGCATGTTTATCGTCATGCCGACTGACAGCGCCAACAACGCGTTCTCCAAGCTCTGCAAACCTGACGTGTACACACACACACATATGCATGTACTCCCGCAAACACTTGAGGAGAAAAATCCAACATTGTTATTACAGTGTAAATAGAAAAGCGGCTAACACCAGAGCAGACCTCGAAATTAGTTTTTCTTTCTGGCATAATCTTGCATAACACATATCTAGACGCTACCCATAATCCACTGCCTCTCCAGCCGAAGTGCAAAGGGGAAGTGCTCTCCTCAACCTGTATTAAGTTTAAAAGGACATTTAAAGTCAAGCATACGTTAGAACAAGGCGATAAAGTCCCCAAACTTTTCATAAGAGCTAAAGAGAAAAATCTCTCCCAAGTGTGAAATAAAATGCATTTATAATATGTGATAAACATGTATTGGGATGGGAATTGCAAGGAATTTAACAACAATTTCTCCAAACAAATATGGTTTCTTAACTCTTTCTCCACAATTGACTGAAAAGTAAAACCAATCCATGTTTTTATTTTTATAGGGGGCGTTATTACACATCTTCTTAAAGAGTACAGAATCTCTGGATCAAAATGCAGGGGAAGAAAAAGTAGAAAACAAGAAATAAAATCACACACATTCTGTCTAATAAATTCTTGTTTTTGTGGCAGAGCTCTGACGCTACCGTAATGTCTTGTGTTTGGTGTTTGTGCGCATGTGCGGATTCGACGATTCAAGCCGCGCGCACTCTTGTCTGTGTGCTGGTTATGATGTCCGATCCCCAGACGGTCTTGTTCGGTCTCTGTTTTGTGTCGGGGTTCGAGCATTCCTTGTCGTGAGCGCGCGAGACGAGTGGTTGCTCGTTCTTGCGTGCTCTACATTATGTGAATATGTGTGGTTTCAAGCTCTGCTTTCGTGTTTACTTTGGCCACGTGCTTTTATGTTGTGTTAGGTGTTGCGCGCAGTTTGATTGTCACCAGCTGCGCGTCGTCTTTGTTTAATGTGGACACGCAGTGATGCGCGTTCGCATTGGCTGCGTGTTCGTGTCTTGTGTGTTCGCCTCCCTCCTTGTTTCCAAGTCATTAGTTTGATTTGTCCCAACTTTTTTTCAGATCAATTACCCGTCCTATTGTGTCTATTTATTCCCTCCGTGTTTGCTGTCTTTTGCTGTTTCATCGTTATTTCATGGCAGTGTATTCAGTTCCAGTCTAGTGTCCAGTCGTGTTTTCTAGTCTTGTTTTTCCCCCACGGTGTAGTTTTTGGTTTTTCAGTTTTTCTTTTGCATCTTGAGTCCTCGTCCCATCTCTTCACTCAACCTGCGTATGCACATTTAAGCTAACGTGATCATCAAACATTATACAGCACATAAATCAAACTGAATAAAAATGACCAATTTAAATGTTAAACCCACAAAGAGGTAGGCTAACAACTGTGAAGCTTAGGCGGTGTTGATGGACACTGTTTAGGTATGCGGTAGGAATAAGGGACCAAGAACATGGTCAGAATAAGGCATTAATATGTTTTACAAGTACTAATAAACAGCCAATATCCTTAGCATTTATGCATGTTAATAAACAACTAGTTAATAGTTTATAAATGTTCACTAATCTAAAGCATTATTGAAATAGTGTGCTGATGAATCATACACAAAAAAACAACAAATGTGCACTAAGTGCCCATTTTGATTTCATGCTGACTTTAAAAGCAAAATTTGGCATGTTTTGACAGTTGATAAAAGTGTACATTTACTTTTATTCCACTAGTTCAAAATGAACGAAAAACCATGATGGTGCTGTGTTCCTCATCGCCTACCTGTCATGTTCCCATCTAGTGCATCAACGTCCTCAGGCGTCTCGCTGCACTACAACCTCCACAATGACCATTCTAATCGTCACACTGGGTGATTTTAACATTAAGCCATTTCTGCGATGGCTCTCGGCTGGACAGTATCGACGTCTGTACATCGTGCTTTACATAAACCACTCAAATCAGCCTGCGGCAGTGTCTGTGTTGTGATTCCTCACATGGCAGGTTTGAATGCTTTAAAGTTCAGGTCCACTTCAGGACAAGACATCTCATTTCCTAGCCTATGACTGAGTGGCTGCCATGATATGTGTGCTTGCATGCATCCTGACAGGAGAACCTAAGCCCTGAGATGTGTAACATGCGAATTTGCATTAAAGCTGGTCCTGTGGAAGAGCAATTTATCTTCTGGTCTGACAGGGTTGAACTACAGATCAGGGATCTCCACTGTTGTCACACTATACTTCTAATCAGGTTAAGACACACACATACCTCTCTATTTCCCTTCCCACTTGTTCCTCCTATTAGTGTATCTTAGTCTCGTGTGGAAGGAGTGTGATGGATGTCCTGGAGAAATTCCAAAGTATTGCAGAACAATAGGGGTGTCTCTGCTGATCGATATTTCATAGTAATCTCTGACCCATTTTCAGAATAATGAAATAATTTACGAATTTGATACAAGAAATGTTTTCAGTGATTAAAAATAATAACAACTAATAAAAACTATAACTAATGGTTACATGAGAAATTGTAACTTTTGCAGATTATATATAATGATTCTTGCAGAAATGAGAATGATGAGAAACATTGTTTCAAGGAGTTTTTTTTTTTTGCCTGGTATATATGAAAATGAAATCCCTTTTTTATTAATAATAAAAAATATATATAAAAAATTCATTTGTAAAATATCCTATAGTAAATACACTGATCTTTCGAAAAATATAGAATCGTCTTTTCCTTTTCTTTTGCACAAAACTTGCTTAGAATTGGATCCGCCTGCACATTGTGGCACCTTGGGCACCAAGCAATCTCTAATGGGCTTGATCAGTCGCAACTGTTTTGGGTTCATCAAAGGTAGATTGACCAAAGTATGTCTTTGATGAAAGTTCGCCGCCATGTTTGTCCCGGGTGTCCTTACTTCCACTTCCCATGGGATGGTGTGCACAACATGGCCATCTTTAAAAATCGTTCTGGGGTTAGGCAAGGAATATGACCCGCAAAATTAAAATGATACTCCGTGACTACAACTGTAACACTGGTTCCTGTCTGTTCGGGTCTTTGTCACTTCCTGCCAGTCTTGTCATCGTGTCACTCCCTGCACCTGTCTGTCTAATCACTGATCATTAGTCTCGTCAGCTGTTTATCATTTATTGGTTGTAATTTAAGTCCTCTCGTCTTCCCTTGTCGTTATCTGGATATGTGCCTGTCCCAGTGTGTGGATGTTTCCCTCTGTGGTTCCTGCCTTTGTTTATGAATAAATTCGTGTTCACTTCAACTCTGTCTCTGAGTATCTCCGCAAGGACTTATTTATATATATTTCCTGTATGTGTGTATATATATATATATATATATATATATATATGGTCGTGGTATGAGACCCCGAAGTACTTGCCAAAGACATCGTTGTTGGAAGACTTAGATCAGTGCTTCTCAGTTATTTTCTGTCACGCCCTCCTAGGAAGAGGTAAACATTTCGCACGCCCCCCCTCCCCCCATTTTGGAAGTTTCGCCTTATTGTTTCCATGGCAACGCGTCATGCTTGTCACCTGACATACCGCAGTCACAAAAAGCGTTGTAAAATAGATAATTCAAAATAGTCACCCACTTGTTGGCTCAACTTGTTGAAACCTAAAATAAATCTTATGTGGTTGAAAACACTGAATTGGTGTGATAAATGACAAGCTCTGAGCGCATCTTTTTTTGGCTCAGTGCCAGATATCGCGTGAAAACATGTGTGAATTTAGTGGTTGATCACGTGACACACATGAACACCGGTGTGATCGTAGACTTCAAAGGATGAGGGGACGGTTATCTGAACTTCATATATGCTGCTCTTGTTCAGTGCAAGAAAACCTACTCCTTGGCAAAAAAAGCATGTACCCCAGGGTAACGCGCCCCACTATTTGAGAACCACTGACTTAGATGATTAATGATGCTTACTGACAATTTCAAGGTCTGATTCGTAAAAATGGGTAGTCTCAGAATAACTTGTGGAATTCCCAAGTTGACTCACAACGGCTTGGTTTGAGCCGCTGACCATCATCACAACGTTGCCGAGATAATTAAATGAATCAGAGCCTGTTGTTCAATGTTTACTGGAATATGGACATACAAGGGATTTTACTCCTCGACATGTTTATCTAGAGTCTAGCTTTTCCACTGAACTTTCAATGTTGAAGCTTAAATAGTTAAATAGAAGTCTTTTGAGTTTGAAAAATAAAAGTGAGTCAATACAATTGGATAAACTTTAAATGTTATTGAGTAATATTAAGTAACTACAAGTACTTACTATAGGGTTTGGTTTAGGTGTAGTAGCATGTAATGATGCATGATCTATAGTTATTACTATGGTAACTGCAACATGTTTACAAGGACACTGTAAACACTTGATGGAGATATTAGCAAGTTTGTTTATTTAGAAGTATGAATTATTCTACTATCTTTTAAGGAATCAAGTACATTGTGTGGTCAAGATGTTGTGTTTTTCTTGCACACAATAGCACCACATGATCCATACCCAGTTCAATTTACCAGCATGCCAATGTTGAACACGGAAATGACACTGCTGGAAAACTCCACGGTTGCCTTTGAAAGAGAGCGCTGCACATCTGACGCCTTTGATACAATCACACATTTCCATTACTTTACGGGCAGGAGCGTGTAATGCCCTGGGTAGCAAGGCGTAGCTCTGCAGTTATCAACCACTTTCATAGCAATCACTTGACATTAAGAGAGACGACACGCCCGCAATTACGCCAAAATTACACTGGTAGCAGGCTCGAAGACTGCGTGCACACAACAAACACCCTACTCTTTTTTTCCATCTTATTTATTCTACAAAAACCCTGGTGACTTTGAGGCACAGAAACCATTTAGCACCCTACAGAGGAAAAATAAATGTTTCCAAAAAGGGGCCAAAAAGAGTAGACACTTTTGCCGGGGCAGGCAAATGCCAATCACTGCACTGCAGTAAACCACAATAATCAAACTAAAAGGCAAAATGTGTTGTACTTGAGAAGGTCTGATCAATGCTCAAGGTTAAAATTTGGCAAGAGATGAAGATGGTGCTTCTCTAGATGTATAAATTGGTATTAGTATTAGTATACACAGAATGCATCATTAAAATTAACATAGGCATTATTACACCACTACTACATAAACTAATCCTGTAAAATTAGTCATTTGGATTTCCACTGATTCTGTTAGCATTTAAGCATTTTTTATAATGATAGACCGACAAGCCCAACAAGTAACAATAGTCCAATATGTAACAATAGTCTGTTTGTGAGTTTTCTGCAAGCAACAGTATGGACCCTGTTAGCAAGGGAACAGACTTGCTGATGAGAAGGCACAAAGATAGTTGAGTTTAATAACAAATCCAACAGGTAACACAGATGATAAAGAAGCCAACACAATGAAGACCGGACAAATGACAACAGAAACAGAGTTACAAACCTAAGTAAATGGGGTGAACACAGCTGAAATGAATGACAAATCATATTAGTCCATGGCAACTGATGAGTGGCGGAAAACTAAGACAAAGAGACACGTGATTGAATGAAAACAAAATAAAAATGTGTGTAGTGTGATAGACCCAAGGCATTCAGATATCTTATTTCTGCCCGTCAAGCAGAAAAATCCCCCCTGAAGCATATCAAGGTTTATTTTAACAGACCTGCAGTCACCATCTCACTAGAGGCAATATACTGACATCAGATATTGTCCTTGCACCTTACATAGGTTTCAGAGCAAATTTATCCCTGCCAGCAATAAAATATTGCAACAGACTGTTCAGACTCTTGGTGCGTTTCAAAGAACGAACACCTGAGCACTCCGGCAGCTCTCTAAAGGGTCTTGGAAACATCTATCAAAGAGCATTTTTGATAAGCATTTAAGCAGTACGGTATGCTTTGGAGATATTTCCCATGATGGCCCATTGCCAAGAACAGAAGAGATTGCACATCACAGGACTTCTAAACAGGACTTTGAATTCTTCATTCAGAAACTCTTAAAGGTTTCACTGGTTTGAGGGCTTGGAAAGACACACTTCCTCTTAATAGTCCCATCCCTAAATCCCACCTCAGTACCACACTCAAACTTTTCCCTGCATATAGCTTGTAAATCTGGTCTCTGTGATTTGTTTTCACCAGTCCAGACTGAAATACCCGAATCCCTTGGCAGCTCTACTGTTCCGTGAAAAGGATTCCTCTATGAAAGTCAATGCCCTCAGGCCAAAGAAAATCAAATCAACATTGTCCTGTTGTTCAACCACTGACCTTTAAGGCTGTCTAACAAATAAACATAATAATGTATACAAAAGGACACATTTGAACAGTTCAACACATTTCATCCTTCTAGGTGATTAAGTACATAGCAAGATGAATTTCACTTTGTATTCAACAATGTTGATCTCGACCCGATTATAATGTTACTTAACTATTTTTAATATTATTCTGCCCTGGGTAACGTAAGCCTGTTTTTATATCATAGCACACAGGTCTGTGGTAAACATAATTTGATGATACTTGGACATTTCGTTCTAAAATATAAACGTCTCACACTTTTAACGAACTCATTCTTTTCCCTTTTTCCATCACATATCAGCTCAGTTTATTTTTTAATAAGAAATAAAGTGCCTAACGGATTTAATTTTGATTTAATAGTGGGAATAAAGGGTCAGGGTTCTGTCACTTTGGTCACGTTTTCTAGTGTTTTGGTGACAGAGCTCTGGCACTGCCCTATTGTCGTGTCTTTGTGGGAACGCGTGGCTTCGACTATTTCGAGTCGCGCTCTCTTGTCTGTGTAATATCTTTTGATATTGTATGATATCCGATCCCAAGACTTTGGCCGGGATTTGGAGATTCATGACCCGTGTGTTTGTAGTTGTTGTGAGCTCAAGAGACAAGTGTTTGCTCATCCTCGTGCGCTCTACGTCATGTGAGTGGGCGCGGTTTCGAGCTTTGCTCTCCCTTGTCTGCTTGTTGTGTTTCGTATAGCATGTGGGTCATGTTTACATCAGCCGTGTGCTTTCATGTGTCTTGTGTTGTCTAGTGCTGTGTCGAGTGGCCAGTGAAAACAAGCTGTGCGCTGTCTCGTTTTGTGGATACGCGGCTTATGGTGTTCGCATTGGCTGCATGTTCTGTCCTGTCAACCTGTGTAACCCCGCCCGTCTTGTTCCCTTGTTATAGTTTGATTTGCCCCAGCTATATTCCCTCATTAGCCCTTCCTCCTTTGTCAATATTTAATGCCTTTGTGTTTGTTGTCCTGTCCTGTCCTGTGCTGCGTTGTTGTCGTTCATGTCTTATTATGGTGCTCGTCAGTTCCTGTTCTGTCCTATCGTGCCTTGCCAGTTAAGTCCAGTCAGTTAAGTTCTCTTGTCAGTCAGTCTTTTTTTGCCCCCTTGGGGTTGTTTTTGTTGCCTTTTATTTTATTTATTTTAAACCTCCTTTCCCTGCAAAATTGAGTCCTCACTCTTCCCTTCATCCACATCCTTGACAAAGTGTTTAATGGATGGTGTAGAGGTAGGTATTATTCAAATAAAGTATCCATTTATGATTTTAATCTAATCACATACAGTATTGTTACATACTGTTTTATAATACACTGCATACAATACACCAAGGTTCAAAAAGTATCTGTCACTATTTCCACCAAGAAAATCTAAAAACTATTTACACTGCAAAGAAAATACTTCTATTTTCAGTTAGCATAAATACTTAAAATTGGCCACTGACATAAAACAAGAAAACTGAGATAACTGAGATAACTTTTGAATAACACTAAAACAATATAAAACATTGAAAAATAATAAGACTAAAAAATTAATATGAACTTCTTCAGTGTCACATGGTGTTTTCCCCCCATTTTCTCCCCCATTAAACATTCACAAATGAAAAGATCAATTGTTTAGAAAAGAAATAGCAAACCTTCTCTCAACAAGAAGCATAATTTGTGCTATCATTTATATTCTTAGCACCAATTGTAACTTTTCATGCAAAAAATTTGCGGTGTGTTCAAATCACTAGCCCAAGTATGAGAAAACAAACAAATAAATAAATACATTTCTATGCTTGCTTTAGCTTATCTGACTACTGTTTTATTTCTACAGCTGCTCTTCAGCATTTTTTTTGTTCATTTTTTGATAGGATTTTACTGTCGATTTTAGAATTTGACAATCCCCCCCCCCCCAAGAAATGGATTAAAAGAAAAAGGAAGCGATAAACAACAGTAATGGATAACAATAAGTGGTATGATCTGAGATGTATACATCTACATACAGCTTCCCTTCTAAATAGACTCTGATATTGTTTTGATGTGGTTGGCTTTCAACTGGTTCAAAAGCTATTGAGTGAATCACTTGACAGATGCTGAATTCCAAATGCAGGGGCGCTTCCTTCTCCTCATTGATCCTTCAGAATACAGATGCCACTGCATTCATATAGTCGCTATAGCTGAATGGAATGAGGGAGCAGGCAAAAGCAAATCTTTCTCCTCTGAGCATAGCTTTTTATCCGTCAGTAATATTCTTTCAGGGATACTGGTTGATTCTTTCGGTTGCTAAGACGATTAGTATCTTAAGATGCTGCAACTCAAGCAGTACAACTCTTCTGTCTCCTAACAGACAGCATAATCCAGTCGTCATGGAGTGTCTTTGGACAAAGCAGAGATACCTGCTTTGCATATGTGTGTGGTGCCATTCGTGATGCATGTAATCTTGCACAGCACCATGACATATTGGGCTAGATCCAGAGCTCATTAAACAAAGCATTTATTTGAAAACATTTGTTTGTCATATTACTTTAGACTGCTTTTGGCACAAGCCAAAAATACAATTGTGTAATCTTCCATTTCATCTATTTCCATGGTTTTCATTTATACAAAATGTCACAGAACACTCAGTCCAAGCCAAAACAATTTTGCATAAGAGAAAATAACAAGAGGCATACAAAAAATCAATCAAGCTGCAAAGACTGTGGCCATTGCAAAGGCCACGTTGGCCCTGCTGTGATGTTTGTTAGTGTTGAGTTAACATTAAAATTGCTTTAATACAAAAACAACCTATCTAAACACAAGGGAACCTAACCTGACCAGTTCAGACAGAGGTTTTAGTGTAAATTTAAAAGGGGAGACCAATTTACTCAATAGTTTTATTTCAACACCCCATTGCGATGGCAGATTCTACCCAATCTAAAAATCCTTGGCATCCATCTAAATAAGATATAATTTGTAAACTTATGTTAGCTGACTGACTTGCAGTGTAAGGATCGTTACATCCTCACCTGTGAATGTCGAATCTGCAATACCCATTTCAACCAGTATATCACATACTGCACCTTTATTGACTGGTTTCAATGAGCATTAAGAAACTTGTTACAATGAAACCTGCCATTAAACAATGCAACAACACATTGTTTGGGAGATTGGAACATGAACATGAAGTGGAGTAAATGATCAGAATGTTCATTTCGGCCAACTACTTTAAGAGCAAACCTAAAGAATTAAACCTGTACCATTAAAACATCCTGCAAGTTTAGTTTAAAACGTCCTCCTCATTATAAGCAATGCATTTATTTAATCAAGCTCCAAAATGGCTTGTTTTGATATTGAGGGATCTGTGACATCACACAGAAAATTCATTAGCATATTACTGCCTCCAGACGTACCTTAGGCCCTGCCTACTGGCATTCAGTTGTTTATCAGCTTACATTTGCCTACACTGAATGCCAGCATCGTGGCAAGTAGAGCACAATTATAATCACTGACACTGTCTACACTGGATACAGTATACAAATGTTTCCTTTTTAATTTTTTTTACATTTATCATTTATTTTACCAGGAATAACACCATTGAGATCTCTTCTACGTGGGAGTTCTGGCCAAAATGGCAGTACACGTTTCACATTTAACAAATTAAATTATGAACACATAAAATCATAATAATAATAATAAAATCTAATTTTCATCTAGCAATTATGTAAAAAAAACTACTAAAAGCATACACGTGTCCAGTTTTAAAAAATCCACCTCTGTACAGACCTCAGAAGTATCCAAGCGTTGGAAACAAGGGAATGGTTTATTTTATTGCCGTCCCAGATCACATCAGAGGATTACATGTTTGTTTGAAGCCTTTTGTTTTGCAAATGAAGCACAGTTGTAATGGAGAGTTCATAAATAAACGTTTGTTGAAATATGAAGTAATAACTGTTTTTGATCTGACAGCATCTACATTGCAAATTGTAAGTAAACAATTTCATGATGATTTATCTGTAAATGCTGGTTTTATATGCACAATGTTTTTAAAACACCAAGTCACGTGCAATAGTTTTGTATTGGTGCAGGCCAATCATAACAGTGGCTGTTTACTGACAAGCCTAAAGAAGCCGTCCCTTAAATATTTATCATTTCAAACAGAGTGTCAGAATGAAGGTTAAAAATAATATTTTTTTCTACACATATACATACATGAAATAAAAATGAAACAGATGCTTGGTGATCGTTCAGACAACAGCAGCAAAAGAGATTTGATTCCCCTGATTTGATTAGAACCCCCACAAGAGAGCATGAAGAGAAGGCCTAATTAAAAGCTCAGCTTGATTGAAAATGCAGGGGAAAATGTCATTTGTTAGGGGCTGCAGTGCAGTTGGGAGACAAGTAATCTGGGGACAGTGGGAAATCTTGTGGGGTTCGCTAAATAACAGCCTAATGTAAATTGAAAAATGATAACAATTAATGTGTGATGGCCACTTGGGTCAGACCCAGACGCAAACACTATTAAGATCTAACGAACTTTCTCTCACGCTGCCCCTCTCATCTTAAATGAAGGACTGCTGATCAATGTAAACAAATTAAAATGTTTTCAGGTTGACGGCATTAGGCTCTGGACCAATATTAAAAGTGTAGAGAAACTGCGTGATGCTGAATTAGACCCATTTCCCCTGACAACTCGAACGTTTCCGCTATAATCCCATGGTATGTCTGGCCATCTAAATGACAGTGCCCTGCTGAAATGGAGCTATTAAAAATAATGAGGCAACTATTTTCATCGCCTGTTAGTTGAAAACAATCAATATCACCAAGAGCTTGCACACTGAGCGCCATGAAAGACAACAATAGCAGAAGGGAAATTTATTTAATGACCCGTTGTTGTCCTTTGCTCGGAAGCTTTCTGCTTGCATTGAGCGCTGGAGCTTGCAGGAGTGTAACATGCAACATATTTATGAGCTTCTAGGGAGCATCTGCAATGGTCGGCAATGTTCTTGTATTATGCTTTCCCTTGCAAAAATTGTATGAGAGCATGATAAGAGTCTAATTTAGTGCAATTATAAAATATCATATGTTCGGTAATAAATGCAGAACTGCAATGAGACAAATGAATTGAGTAAATGGATAAACTTCTGGAGATAAAATAACTTTTGGTTCCCTTTCGAAAGGGAACACTGTGTCCTCTAGGGATCGCTATGGGGAATACTTCTAGTATGACAGGTGTATGAAGCATGAGTCTAATTACGACAATGAACTTGATATAAGCAGAAAGCCGCCCATGATGTCACCACCGGTCCGACTGCAGGTATAAAAGAGGCACCTGTGCAAAACGTCATCCTCTTCAGGAGACCATTTGTGTGAAGCATCTGTTTTAACAATATGGCAAGTTAAAAGTTGCAAGTTGTGTTCATTGTTTTCAGTTCGGGTTTTGTCCGTGTCATTTTGTGCCCTGGTTTCACCTGTTAATTACCCATCGTGTTAGCTGTTTCCAATCATGTCTTGTATAAAGCCCTCTCGTGTTCTCCCTGTCTTTGTTGGTTATTGTATTTTGTTACCCCATGTCAGTGTTGTGTGGATGTATCTTCCTGCGCTCCTTCAGTGTTTGTGGATTAAGCCTGTGTTCACTACATTCCTGGATTCTCCTTTGTTCTCCGCATCGCACAACGGGCAATTACGTAACAGACCCTGGCCCACAAATGTCAATTTTAAAATATTATTCATAATATTTATCCATCCAGGTCTATAAATATTCAAACTTCAAGGCTTTAAACTTTTTAAAAAAGCCAGATTTTAAAGTCTTTTACAGTCAAAGTTTATGAATTTCTTAAAATTTGTATTTATTGTAATTCTGTAATTCTCAATTCAGTCTTGAATGATGCACAACCCTGATGTGAACACATGTGGATTCAACAAAACAAAACAAAAATAAAAATAATTACAAAAATATATATATTGAAGTTTCAACTTCAGCTGCAAGGCAAAGTTCATGTTCTCTCCGATCTGTGACATTTGACCAACAAAGGATCTAAACAATCACAGACTGACCCCTTGGCTGAATTCCAAAGACACAGAAACCTAAAAACTGCATGGTTTACAGTGTTGCTGTCAGGACTCAGTGACAGAGAGTCCGAAACAGGCATATATTGATACAGAGGATAAACAACACAAGTGACAAATTTTGAAACATTGATTTTAGAGATATTGACTGTGACTGGAGGAGGAGAGCACACTTCTCTTCAAGTTACCAGGTGAATAAATTCAAAGGATTCAAAGTTCAGGAGGTTATTGGAGTATCAGGTTGATATTAGGAGTCTTACCTGGAGATCACTTGGAGTATTCTTAGTTGAGTATAGCAGGTAAGGAGCCAGTAACCCACGTTGGAGACCATACAAAGAGTGACTGTGAGGTGTGTGCTTCTATATAGGTTCTGATTGGCATGCTGATGAGGGAAATGTTTATGTGATCAGTATTCGGATGAGATTGAGCATTGGTTGTGTGATTCGGTGGAGCCTGGTGAGACTCTGACAGTTGCTGTGGCCAAATACATTTTTCAAAGCCTAGTGTGAATTTAACTTTAATCAGTAGATTTATCAGTGAGAGACCCAAACACAATCAACATAAATCTCCCATAAGATATTAGTTTGTGAGTTTATAGATAAAAACATATGTCATAAAGTGTAAGACCAAAGATATGCAGCTTTTCTGCATTGTATAAATACTGTAGATATGCTCCTACAGTTCACAAACTATTATTTTTAAACAAATAAATGTTTGTCTTGTTCATTCAAAAAAATAAAATAAATGTACATATATATATATATATATATATATATATACACACACATACACTAAATTACATTTTACAATAGAGATTCAGAAGCATTGTAACTATTTAGTCTATGCATAGTGTTACATTTGAAGTTTAATAATGCAATGCTCAAATACTTCTTGTAACCTGCACCAGAAAACAATGGCTCATATACGGCTCCCAAAAATAAAGATAAAGACATAATCCCATTCTTGTTTCCCGTGGTCTCAACTGGAGATCATCAAGTATGCTTGGTTTACTTTGCCCACTCCACTGCGCATTCAACAAGTAAATTAAAACCACTAATCTCCACGCTTCTATTTGCCAAGATGATCATGTTTATAAAAGAGTGATTGAGGTGGCGTATTTGAACGTTAGGTAGCGTTATACGTGCACTTTGCTTAACCGAGCGTATCTTTTACAGGCCTCAGGTTGGCTGGCGCTCCAGCATGCAGAACATTCACCAGCTGCCACTGTGAAAAGCCATTTCAAACAATTCCTCAACACCATTATCATTCAGCCAAATTATATGGTCACTTGGTAGATGCCACAAAATGAAAATTATACATTTAGAGAGATTACAGATAAGAGTCTTTTTGAATGGTTTCCTTTTTATGATTTCTCTTTTGCAAATATTATGCAACCAAAGTATTCAATGTGGATTACAGAACATTTTACAGAACAAGTTCCTGAATATTAAAAAAAATATTTAATATGCTGGAAACAAGTAAAATTGTTTTGGCAGTGCAGTGTACATTCATAGTACTACAATTTGTAAATGTATTTTATGTATATTCATTTTGAGCTAACATTTTTCCAATAGGTCAGCAACACTTGACCCAAAATCTTTTATATTCCAGATATCTGTATGATAATCTCCTGATCACAGTTTGTGTGTGTGTTTATTCAATACTTCTGTAATGCAACAGACCTTTGAAAATATCACCCATCCTTATTGAAACAGCTTTAAGATATAAAAAAAGTTCAGAAGATGCTCAGCCGGTAATATATTATTGAGAAAAATGTTTTCAAAAGATAATCTTGAAAAATGTGTCTTTCCCTTTGAGGACTGAATGGCGTAGTTTTGATAACTTGAGTGTTTCACAAATTACTAATTTGAAATAGATCACTCAAAAATTTAAGTACGTAATAATTTACTTATTCTCACATCGTTACAAACCCCTATGACTTAATTTTTATGGGAAAAAAAAGGAAAGAAAAAAGAAAGTCACTCAAAAGTCAGCAGGGTCCAATATTGTTTGGACCCAACAACCTTTGTTCTTAAAAATAACAAAAAAAGGAGTTGCCATTACCAGAACATTTCTGCATTCAAAGTCAGAGTCAGATAGTGAAAGTTTTTAAAACAGCTGCAATACTGTTAGCAAATCAACTATATCGCATTAGAACTATATCCCTCTACATGGGAGTGAGGACATTCCTTATTTATTACTACTCTAAAAACAGTGTAAGTTACCTGGACATGTGATTAAGGCTGATCAGCCCCCCGCCGTCAGTATGGAGCTCTTTAATCCTGGGCTGATGAGTATTGATGAGCAAATACTCTAAGCTTGGGTGATGAAGTGTGTGTTGTTTAGTATGTGTCTGCACTGTAAACTGTCCATGTGTGTTTAAACTCTCCATTTCTGATACACTCATTACAGGCAGGAATTGATTTCTGAGTAAGGTGTCCTTGGCAAGGTGATACCTGCATGTCTATGAAGCCACAAAATTCTGCATGTCGCAGAATGAAAATGTAGCACTTTATGTAATTATTGTGTACTATATACCTATACAGACTCAGATGCAAGTCAATAAATGCAATCATTCATATAGTCTGTAGATTTAAAGCTTGTGTGTGTGAGCCTCTTTTGAATCTCTGGTAATTGCAATGGATATGTGTTAGCCGTATTACTTTTGGCAGAATGATTGGCTGGCTCTTTCTCCATAGTGAGCTGATAATGAGATGGCCCAGGTGATGCGGCTGCAGTCAATAATGCATGAGTCAACATTGCTACACAGTTCCATTCCCCCATTCTGCAAAACATAACTAGACAAAAAACAGGTGAAAGAAATGTGTATTCCCCTTCTCCCCGTTTCACTTTTATCAGGGCTTATGAGAGAATGGAAATGACGCAAGTAGATGTAGCTGGATGTCTGCTCTCATTTTAACTGTGGCTGCTGTGACGTCTGTGTCCATTTCGATGGCTGTGAATCAAACACATCCCTGAATTTTCACACCCTGAATGGTGAGAATGGAATCCCTGTAGGCTATTACAATATGCTAACAAAAAGTGTGAAGCTCTGCTGCTGTCCATTTCATATTTCAATTTCTCATAAAAGATTGTATGGACTATCCTACGGACAGTATAGCTGAATGTTCTTAAGGAAGATGGGCGGAAAATGTAGTCATGTTGGAACAATGGTACATGTGATCTTCACAAAGTGAGCTTCAATGCTATGTGGGTGATGCAAGGATGCTGTGACAATACCCTATCCAGTTTCTCTCTTCAGAAAAGATAGCGTTGCTTGTTAAAGCAACCATGCCCTGGCATCCATCTATAACACCTTAGCATAGCAACATCCACTTCAAACATCTCAGCTACTTCATAGTGATGCCTTGCAAATCACCCTGAACCCCTTAGCAAATGCATAGCAGCACTTTGCAACCAGCCGAACCAAACCTTTTTGGTCCAAACCAAACATCCTGGAATCCAGCCAAAATAAACTTGGTAAGTAAATAGCACTGTCCTAGCAATGTCCTGCAACACTTATATACACTTATACTCTTTCCCTGCCATTGAAGAATTTGTCCATCATTTTGTCCATAAATGGTGGGCAAGTGTCAGACAACGCTTCCCCACCATTGATGGAAGTTTACGTCTTTTGTGTCTTCACTGTTATACAGTAGGAGGTGCTATGACCATTTTCTAAAAGAGCCCTGATCAAAATACAGGTGAAGAAATATTATAAGCAAGCAATACCTTATGTACGCAGATGCATATGTAAAATAACACAATCATTAACATTAAGCAGCAAAACTGGCTAATGTTACCGAAAAAAATGTCGACCTAGGATGAGTTATAAGATTATGCAAGCTTTAGGAGTTGTAGCGCCAGGGTAACACTTTATGGGTGACCTGCTGTGAAGAATGTGTGCAAACACACCAATGAAATTGGCCTTGAACTTAAACCCACAAAAAGATGTGCAATTTTCATTTTCAGTTACAGCTCTGTGTTTGTGTCTGCTACACTTGTTCTGATTTTCTCTTGTCCGGAGTTAGTTTCCAGCTTGCAGTGTTCCGAAATTTTCTTGTCTTTCTGCTGACATCATAGAGAGTATTCTTACTGCTAGGGCTCCCTCCATGTGAAGAATCTATGCCACTAAGTGAGGTGTTTTTTGTTTTCAGGTAACTGCCAAATTGCTTCAGTGCTGGAGTTGTTGCAGGATAAGTTATCAGCCACCATATTGGCCTGTTTGACAGGGTGCCAGTTGGGAAGAATCTGTAGACCGCCTGCTTCATCTGTGGGACCAAGCGATTGAGGTCGCACATTAGAGCCAAGATCCCCTCGTGGGACTTAGCTACAGTCATTATACGTTGGTTGAGGGCTGCCACCAAGCTAACAATGTTGCACTGTGTGAGCGATGTCATGCATGGTCTATGCATGGTCAAGCTTCATTCTCACGCTTTGACAAGGGTTGTCCCCTTGCAACAGGTATGCGATGCCCCAATGTAGCGCAGCATCTCGTTCCTGCTTTTTCAGAGAACAGGGTTACAATCAAGTGACCCAAGACATTCTCTTTCAAAAGCGACTCTCAATCCTTTGCTTTATTGCGGCACTGAGGATGTGCCTGAACGTATCTTCAGACAAGGGGATAACATGATGAAAGTCACATCTGTTGCTCATCTACTTGTAACCTCTGACGAGTATGCATTCCAGCGAGTCAGAGGTTGAAGTTTAAGGCCAGTTTCAATCGTGCAAAGTATTCCTGAAGAGCTGGAGAATATCACTCCCAGGGAACTGGTTTACAATTAAGTGTTCTTTCTTTTGATATATTGCATGTTCCAAGATTCATACAACAAAATATTCTGGGGGTCATGAAACTTTTGTGAAAATGATCAAAAATGTTGGCGGTGGCTCCAAACATTTTTCAAAAACTTTTGGGGAAGAGTTGAGGTGCTAAAAGCAGCCCTTAGCAACTGCATAGTTAAAAATCATTCTGAATGAACAACAGCATAGCAAGCACATAGCAGTGCCCTGGAAACCACAAACAACACCCTATTAAAAATATTCAAACAATCCCTTAGCAGCAACCTGGCAACCACCTACAACACCTTAACATATGAAAAGCAAGAAGTTAAAATCCTTCTGAGCAGCTTAGCACCTGTATAGCAACATCTTAGCAACCACCTACAATACCCTGGCAAATGCAACAAGTAAAAATCATTCTAAATGTCTTAGCAACTGCATAGCAATGCCCTGACAACCACAAACAACACCCTATACCTGGCCAAAAACACTAGAGATCCCTTAGCAACACCTTGTAAACCACTCACAACACTCATTATAGTCATGTTTTATGGAGGACACTGTAGGGGAATTACAGTTAAGACCCGAGGACCAGATATGTTGAATGAAGAGCAGGAGTCAGAAGTGTGTTCAATAGAAGAAATTTTAGTGAAGTTTAGTTGCAGTTTCATCAGCAGAAGCTTCAGGTCTCACAAGGAGTTCGTAGGCCGCCTCACATACAATAACATTGTTACAGCAATTATACTCTAACAGAGGGTGCTAACTACATCAATGATGACGTTTAAATGATTCTGATTGGCTAAGAAAGAAAGAAAGAAAGAAAAACAAAACTAGTAATTGTCCACACAAGAGCAGACAGTCTGAAGCATATCTTTGTTGATCACATGGTTGACGGGTTTGTGACGTGGCTTGTCGAGAACAACAAGTTTTATGGTGCCAGTTAATCACCTCACCAATACAGACCATATTAACACACACACACACATACAGCTTCTCCAAGGCTGAACTCGGCTCAGGCTCCAACTCTCAACAGAAACAGTACCCAAAACATTCTGATAACATTCTCTATCTGTTGAGAAGTGCTGACAATATTCATCCTTACTCTATGGAAAACTACAGAAAAGTAAAAGAAAGGTTTTTAACTAATAAAAAGCCTAACTTGATTATACATCACTCTTTACAACTCATTCAAATAATAAAAAGGAAAAAGTACATATGAAAAATAAGACAAAGAAAAGAATATAGGTATAAATAGGAAAAATAAAATAATATATATATATATAATGTAAATAGAAGAGACAAGAGATTTTGATTATCCGCCTTCAACACTAACACTCTGTCTTCAGTAAAAGAAGAAAACCTAGAGAAGGATTACAGAACCTTCAAGAAAATGGAGCTGTAGCACATCAACACTCAAGTCAACAGCAGCAGCATAATACTAAGATGAACTCAGAGACAAAACAGTCCGCAGGACAAAAAAACCTGGATGAATACACAATTGCGTTTAGAAAGAAGGCAATGTCTACACAACAAAAGCAGGCCAAGACAGCTAGACCTCAGTGCTCCCCTGCACAAACTCGAGAAATAACTGTTGTGTATTGACATATTCTGTCTTATACACACAAGAGTTTCAGTGGGTTGATATATTGCACTTTTATTTCCAGCAGGCACACTTGAGGCTCTCTCTTTCCTCAGTTTTACCCAATCAGGAGCTCTGAGGGACAATTAGGTCTCCGACAGCTCGGTTTCTCTTCTGGTGTAAGGTGAAATCTTCCCTCAGGGCTCTCACCTGCCACATCCATCACACACATGCAAACACACACCTACAGTGCACAATACACATCATTTTGAGCACAAAAACTTCTTTCCACACAAGCACTTTAAATAGGGATCCTACAATAGGTTTCTGTGTATAAACAAATAGAATATTAATTGCGTGATGCCAAATTCATTAAATTTTATCAGATTTAAAGTAATTACACACACTCTTCCTATCTTTTCAGGTCATTTCTATGTCGACGATATGACAACGAGAGACATAAAAGGATCGCAGGGAAGTGAAGGTTAAACAGGAAAAGTAGAAATAAGAGGAAGAGAGAAATAGGACTGAAAAACAAAACACACACAAAACAGTCTAACATTCATGCTTTTCCATGCCTGAAAATAAACAGAATTTTATTTACTAGTCTCCAGTCAAGCAGAACAGATGCAGACACAGTGTGTGTCCAGCATCTGTGACACTTCATCAAACAGCCACCCAGATACTAGAACTTTCTACAAAAAGGACACAAATAAGAAAAATATGGACACTTTCGTCTTTGAAAAATAATGAAAAATGCTTAATAATGTCTGAATGTTATTGCAAACAAACAAACAAAAATTTGTAATTGATGAGTCCGCAATGTTGTCAAAACTACTATGAAACTACATCCACATTCAAATAGATAATACACCCCATTATTTTCAGTGACTGCTGAATTTCTTTCTTCTGTGGAAAACATAAAATATGTTGGACATTTCAACAGTTTTTATCCATACAGTGAAAGTTCATGGGGTTCAAAACAATTTAATTCAATTCACATTTATTTGTATATAACGCTTTCACAATATTATTTCAAAGCAGTTTCACAGAAAATGCATGTTTCTACATTACTGTAATTTGTTTTTAGAATTGACCGTGTCAAAGTATGTCCATATGTCCAAATTCCAATTATTTCATTAAAACAATTATTACAATATATCAAAAATTTGACAGTTGTGTGGTAATTCAGAGTTGGCGTCATCTGAAGTCTTTATAAGAGGCTGACTCCAAACTGGAGCTGGCGTAATGTTTATTTACCTCAGAATAGGTATCTCAAGGTTGAAACAGAAAGGTACCGTAAATGGAAAATAATCAGCATAGCTATTGTTGATAGTGGTTCAAGCAAATGATAATCATGTGCATTTCATCTGGTATAACAGGAGTCCATGATTATGAGATGCATTATATGAATGCTTGGCTAAATTTAAGTTTAGAAGAGATTGTTCTAGATTTGAACTTCGAGTGTGTGTCTATCATTTACATTACATTTTTACATTTGGCTGATGCTTTTATCCAAAGCGACTTACATGGCATTCAAGGAATACATTGACATTCTAATCACTTCTTGCTTTCCCTGGGAATCAAACCCAAGACCTTGGAGTTGCAAGCGCCACACTCTACCATTTGAGCTATGGGAAAGCTAACAACATTATTAGGAAGGCTATTCCAGACTTAGGAGAGTGTTTTCTCTTTTGATTCCTTAAGTACTACCAAAAGTCCAGAGTTTTGTGACTTTAAAGAGTGTAATGGATTGTAGACCAATAGAAGATCAGTTAAGTATGCAGGATCTGAACCATTGAGGGCATTATAGATAGTAATTGATACAGAATTCAATAGGAAACCAGTGTAGAGATGATAAAATTGGTGTTATATGTGAAAAAAAACACTAGACACCAATAACTTTCTTTGTATGGACAAAACCAAACCAAAAACATCTTAACAATACAATTGGTCCCTCCAATTTTGAATATTTTGTGACATTTTTGGTTGTGGAAACATAATAGGTCAGGTCTGGAGGTGACCGACTGACATTGAGAGGGGTTTTCTTCTCTGCACAATCTGCCATCTTAAAGCAAGAGCACTCTCAGAGGATTTAGAAGTCATCGAAATTTGTGGAGACAAATCCCTCATGTCACCTGTAAGAGAGGGATAGGAGATAAAAGCTGATTCTATCCTACAAGTAAATGTAGTAAGCGTAGAATAAATGGAGAGCATGAGGGCTACCTGCCTACCAGACAGAGACTCTCAACATATGCCTTCTCTCTTCAGATTTAGATATATATTTGAATGTGATGAATAAAACATGATGTTTAAACAAGTTAAACGTTTACAACAAGAGCACCCACATTTTTTGGTTTGTGAGCTACTTATGAAATCATTCAAAGTCAAAATGATCTACCCACTATAAAAATACAAAACACATATTTATTTATGAATATACTGGGAATTTTTTATATGCACAATATATGTTGGCGTAGCTTGCATAACTACATTAAGGGCCAGTCACACAGCGAAAACGCATGAATCACACACGAATTACGCACAGATTTTCATTTCTGCGCGGAGTGTGCGTCGTATGCGTAATTCGTCGGTGGAACGAACGTGGGCCGTCAGTGATTGTAAGTGGATGTGCGTCGAAGGCGGTTTGTGCGTGATTGAGTTTTGAACGGTTCCATTTTTTTCCGACGCACAACTGTGCGCCGGTGTGCGTTATTCATGAGTCGGCGTGTGTAGTTTATGCGTTGAGTATGCGTGACTATGCGCGGGACACGCGTCGGCCATCAGTGCTTATGCGTCGGAACTGGTTCCAAACCGCGCACGTCCACGTCCGTCCACTGACGCCCCACCTTCATATCACGCATGAACCGCGCACGTATCACGTTCATTCCACTGACATCCACTGACAATGTGGATTCTGAAAGTGCTTGTACGTGGAACGTTCGCGAAGCGTGCGTGTTTGGACGCGCTCCGTCAGCGATTCATGCATCGGGCGTACGTTGAATGTTCGTGGATAACTTTGGTCAATTTCTCGACGCACAAGCATGCACAAACCCAATCTGTGCGTGATTTGTGAGTGATCCGTGCGTGATCGGCTGTGTGACTGGCCCTTTAACCAATATTGTACAATACAACTGTGCATTTTTTGAGTTTGTCCGAACAACTGAGATTTTAGTTCCTTCACCCATCTTCTCAGTTAAATTTTTGGAGGGAAGTCAGTGTCATTGTTTATATGAACAGTTTGAAAATGGTGCTTCAGTATAGGGATAACAGACTGGCAGATGAGGCAAATGCACTTCGAAAATGACATGGTAAAAAAAAAGTGCATCTCCAACTTCGTATGGAAGTGGTACGTTTTTGACTTCTTACTTTGTCCAGCTCCCCTACTCATTTTTGTACCCTTTCTTAAGTTTAAAAGAAATAAATTGGAGGCTATCTCACTAGCTTGCTAGAGTTTTACAGCACTTGGCATCGTTGTGCGCATGTGCAGTGACCCGTGTCAGACTGGCTGCCCTGTACGTCAATCAAGTGACAAATTTCATATCATAGTGAGGATGGATGATGGGCTGACATCTGTTTTGTTAATTCCATGCGATCTACCGGCACTACCTTTGCGATCGACCGGTAGATTGCGATCAACATATTGGGGTCCCCTGGTTTACTGTTTTAATATTAATCAAGATCAGTATAAGCATCTGAGTGTAATACAAACCAGTCAGATTGCATTCATGTTCCACCATATGAACATCATCTCCCTAAATGTTTTTGCTTAAAGAGAGCCAACAACCTACAGTTATCAATGAATCTATGAATTAAGTGTTGACAAACCTATCTGCAGAATTGTGGGTCATAGATATGTTGCTCTATTTTTTGTGCTGGAGAAAGCATAATAGAATGGAGATGTCCTCAAAACCGGGCATAGACTAAAAGACAAAAAAATTAATTATTGATTTCATTACATCTTTACCCTTTTGCTCAGATCAAGCTGGGGGTATAGTTTTAGAAATACCAATCATAGCTTCAGTGACTTCATCGATGCCATGAACACCTGTGCACACTTATCGAACCAAAACACATGTTCCACTTACATGTCATTACCCAGATCCGAATGGCCAAGCATGCTCATTTATTGATTTCAACCCATTCAGCGAGGTCTTGCACGTTTGCGCTTTCACAAAGATTAATTGTTATGACAAAAAGGCGGTGACTTCATATAACAAACTTCTGCCGGGACAGTGGCTCTAGTATTTATATAGGGTGATTAAGAATTGATGTGGGACAAAAACAGAGTATGAATCAGAATGAGATGAGGAGTGAAGAGAGGGCTGATTACATTGCTGGCTACCCATTATTCTTTTTTTTTACTGAAGCAACAACGATAAAAAGTACAATCAAGGACTGTTATTCAGACCTTAAATTGGGTAATTCAAATACAAGTACAGCTGCAAAAGTTCCCTATTTTTTTGTCAAAGTTTAAGCATCAAAATTTCAAAATGAAAGCATCTTCCAAGGTTTCTTGAGTTCATTTTCAGACTCTTAGTAGCGACGGAGTTGGTTTGTTAGACTGTACTCTGGCATCTCCAGGGAAATGTTAATGGTGGTTTATGAGCTAATTATTTCAGTTAATCAAATTGGCAAGAAATTATCAAATGATATTTGCTCTAAGTGATAATGACTCGAGACGGCCAGAGTCGATTTTTTTCTGCCTTCAAAATTAATGCAAAAGCTAGTTAAATATCTTAGCTAGTTCATTAAATCACAATTCATATGCAAGTGTACCTTGACCTTCAAACTAAGACATTTCCATATTATACTGGACAAGTATGACAAGTATTTATTTTCAGACCCTTCTAACAACAGTTTAGGTAAGCTTAATAAAATATGGCTGCATGAAAAGGTGCAAATAGATGCTTGGATTTATGCTATACAAATTAATGAAAAGAATTTTCTACATCCTTGAAATACCAATGATCTTATGTTGGTGTATGTACTGTATCCATTCAGTCTCCACTATGAGAGTAGAAGCATATTTGGTGACATCAAGTGATAAAGTTAGATTTTAAACAAATGAGAAAAGTTAAAGTGGTGGGAAGTACAGTAACAGCTTTATTAAATTAGTGCAAAAGACAGACATAATTCATTCACCACGTCATCTTTTTCTTTGCATTTTCAGAACTTACGGGGTCTTCCACACAAACCCACACACACATTTTGTATTGTTTTCATATGTTATCTTTTTCTGTCTCTCTTTTTTGTTTTTTGTCTTCTTCTCACAAGCGCAAAGAAGGACAAAACAAAACAAAACAACTGAATCAACAGCATTCCCTAGCCTCTTTGACTTTGACCCGAGGGGAGAGGGGAAAAAAATTAAATAAACGCTGTACCATCAGAAACAAGAATCACAAGAACGATTCACTCTCTGTCTGCAAACCGCTCTCTAGACTCAAGAACCACACTCTAAAATACAAGCTCAAACATGAAAAAGAGGAAAACATCAATGGCATTAGAAATAGTCCCTAAAATGTTGCAAAAACATACAGTTCCTTACTTTTTTTCTCATGAGGGGTCATTAAAGAATAAGCGATCAAGGTACATAAGTTAATTCATATTTTTGTACATTGGTAAAAAATAAAATATATATAGTGTACATTTCCCCGCATCATTTCACACATTACTATAAAGATATATTGTGTTCCACTCCATAACAACTAATGCAACTGAACCCAAAAAACTAAAATAAAAGACTGATGAGATGCTTTATTTAAACTCTGAAGGCTTCTGGCTATCAACCTGCCCTAAGAAAACACAACCACTGCAGACTAAAGAGGCCCTTTGTCCTTCCCTTACATTAGTAAACAAGATCAAATACAGTAGTCTTTAACCAGAGGAAACTAAAGTACATCAAAATGTCCAATCGCTTTGCCCCCATCCAATATATCTTTGTCCAGTGACAGAGAGAGTTCATCGAGGCGGTGGCATCCATGTATTCCAGAGGTATGAGAAGAGGTGCAGGGGAAGAAGGGAGAGGACAGAAGGAGAGTTCCTGGTGAAAAGGTGGAGGCCGGTTGGGGATCGAGAGAGACAACGGTGAAAAGGAGGAGAAGGGTTCAAGGTGTCTTTTGGGGAAGAGGTCTTCTCTCTCTGCCTGCTTTACGTGTGGAGAAGAGAAGAAGGTTTTCTTCAGTGTTGCAAAAGGACTACAGAAAGAATCAGTGGAATTTACAAGCCTAAAAGAGAAGAGAGAAAAGAAGGAACAGGAAAACTGGTAGTTAAACACCATTTGAAGATTTAAAAGAACATCTGTGGTGATAATAAACTGTCAGCAGCAGGTTGTACATTTTCAGGTCAACTGGAGATATTTGCTTTAATAGGTCTGCAATGAATGTGTAAAAACATGACAAACCTCAACAAAGCTCGAATTGATAAATTACACCAATTAGAAACTAAATGTAAATTAAACTGAAGCTCCAGGAAGCCTTAAAATAAGAGTCAAACTTTTTTTTTTCCTTCACTTCCCTTCCTTACTCTACACTGCCATCATAATAAAATATGATTAAAATGTAACTTTGAAAAATGCAAGGTCCAATTTCACAAGACTTGAGCGAAATGAATTGGCTTGAGGATCTCAGAAATTCAACGGTGATCGAACCGTGCTAGATCCGATGCGAGGGAATATTAAATGCGGAGGTGGGAGGACTATTGATTTTCTTCCCTTTTGCTGCTTGTTGTTTCTTTCCACTAGATATGTTTGTACTGCTTGGACCTAAATGGCAGTGGAAGGAAAATAAGACTTGAACGGCACTTAAGAGCATGGCTGAGGTTCCACAAAAACCATTTGCAAATTATAATGAGACTCCAGCCCCACTTATTCATGTGCCAAGGGCCCGAAAAGTGACCAGGTAATTCCTTCCCCCTTAGGCGAACCGAATGTGAGCCTGAAACATCAAAATATATCACTAAATCCATTCACCTTGCCACATTCGCATGCAATAAAGTCTGGCGAGAAGTGGATAAAAGTCCTCCCTACTCTCATCTCTGCACACATACACTCTTCAATCCATCTTCCTAAGGGGGGAAACACAGGTAAGTGTGCAGAGAACGTGCTATGCAGGCAGGACGAAAAAAGTGTGTTTGATCTAATTACCATCAGCCTGATTGGAAGAAAGTGGTTGTGGCAGCAGTCAGCTGCATTTGAGACAGACACAATAACACATGTGATCCCTGCTCTCCAGAGGTCTGGCCCAATAGAAATACACTCACCCCCCTTACACAAGCATCATAACTCACTCCCTCAGTTTTCCTGATCTTTCCATCAGCCAAGAAGTAAAGTTACTCATAATGGGTTTCAGGTTTACAGCCATGAAACTCAGTTGGAACAATTCTCACTATTAAACTACGATTTTTGACTCAATAAATTGCTAATTACTGGTTATTAATAGTTAGTAAGGTAGTTCTTAAGTTTAAGGATTATGGGATGTAGAATATGGTCATGTAGAACGAGGCATTATGTGCTTTATAAGTACCAATAACCAGCCAATATCCCAGTAATATGCATGCTAATAAACAATTAGTTCATAGTAAGAACACACACACACACACACACACACACACACACAAACTGTTTTCATCTTTCCAATGAAAGCCAATTGGGTCCCAAACAACATTAGACCCCATTGACTTCCAGTGTATGTGCAATATTCTACACACACATATATATATATATATATATATATATATATATATTAGAGTATTAGAAATTGAAATTTTGCCTTAACAAGCAGCATTAATTATTCCTTTCATGCTTAAAAATTAATTAACATGAAGAGGTTACACTTTATCTGTGAGGTGCAGTGCGGATGGCCCGTCAAAACAAGTGGCATGAAGAGCCAGTAAACGGATCGATGCTGTGGAAATTTCTCTTCCCCTCAAGACAGGGTACATTAGTACCCAGAGTGGATTAAAGAGTAAAAACGGCCATCTTGGCAGAAAAGGGGATTAAAACTTCAGTGGGTCCGGGCTCAAGCTTATTTCCCTGTTGTGGATTAATTATATTTTACCCCTGTTGGGCATCTTTCATTAGATTAAAGAGCAGTTTTAGAGGCCTTTTGGGAATATCAACTTTTAATATGACGAAAAATATCACGTTAGGTACATATACTCCAAACCACTGTCTCGTATGTAATTTCCAATTCCAACAATTATTAATTAAACTATGACTGACATTTAAAATACCTTTATGCATTTTAATGACATTTATACATGTAGATTTTATTTTACTGCATGCAAATGGTGGTAGATGCCATTCACACAAAGAGTAAAAAGAAGTAATATTGTAAAAAGTAAAATGGTGGGCAAAGAAACGAAAGTAGCCTGTCAACAAGCAAAAAAAAAACAAAAACAAAAAAAAAAACTAAGATTTTTAAAAGCATCAACAACTAAAACCTTTGCCACGGCCCCGAATTGCAAAAAGCAACAGTCTAAAAGATAATTAGTCATCTCTAATTACTAAATCAGTAAACTAAATTACAAATGTTTTTGAAAGAAATGCTCACCAAGGCTGCATTTATTTTATTCAAATATATTAAAAACACTAATATTCTGAAATATTATTAAAATTTAAAGTAACTGCTTTCTATTTGAATATATTTGAATATGTCATTTTTCCAGAGATGGCAAAGCTCTTCATTCACATGATCCTTCATGAGTAAGTCATGCTGACTTGCTAATCAAGAAACATTTCTGATTAATATCAATTTAGAATATTCTTTTTTGAAATACGGAAAGTTCATTTTTGAATAAGAGAAGGATTTTTTGGATAATACAAAATTCAAAAGAACAGTTTTTACTTGAACTATTTTTACCATTATAAATGTCTTCAATGATATTTTTGATTAACTGCTAAATTAAAATAAAGAATCTTACCCCCAATGGGAGTGATCTCTAAATTGTAGTTTGCAACAAGTCCTACAGGGGGCAGTAAGGTCATCTTGTCATTGTTTGACCCGTCCTCTGCTGAACATGTGCACTTAACAGTCTCCTTTGTGATTTGGTCATGAACTCAATTGTTACATCAAAGCCTATTTTATCACTGTAAAATATCATTTGATTTCCTCTCGGTATTTGTTTCAGAATCTGGCTTTGTCGTGTGCCGTAAATTATGTGTTTTTCTTCCTATCGCCAGTGTAATCAGATACACAGCTCACTGGAGCCACTTTTTCGAAGGACAAACAAAATCAATGGACTCAAAGGGCAAATCAGCACAGAAGGTGATGTTTGGCAAACTGTCATCAGAAACAGCAACAATGGCTCCAGGGGGATGGAAGACATCAAGACTACTAAGTGCATGTGAGACGGTGCCAGTCGCACCTCCCATGATGTGGCACAGACGGGTGACTGGTGGAGGATATAGGAACTTCCATGGGGGTGTAAAGAGAGAGGAACTTCAGTCAGCTAATAGAAGATCTGTTTGTGTTCTCCCAGAGGTTGTCATACATTATTTAAGGCCACAAATGAAAGTCCACTGGACTGCTTTATCCTTGAGAAACGAGGAAGAACAGAGAGTATGGATTTCTTCGGTCCGTAAAGCAGAAGGTTAGCAACATGGAAGCTAAAAATACACATCAACGACACACATACACACTCAAAGCCACACAAACGGTCACTCTGAAGTGAAATTTTATGAAAAAGTGAAGCACATTGAGTATAATTCTTCTTTTGTGCTGTTTTCAGCAATTAAAGGCTTTTCCTATTAAATGGAAAATAAATATAGAACCTCAACTTTATTTATTTGCATTATTATGGCTATTAGTTTTGGTTATAGGAATAGGGCAACTGACACTGCGATTCAAAATCAGATTTTTTTAAATAATTGTGTTCAACAGCAGAATTCATGGTTGACATGTCTGGTCATCTCGACTGTCTGACTAATCACATGTTCTAAAAAAATAATGCAATGAGATTTAAGCTGCTCGATGGTGGAAAAACAGATATAGTGTTTACATTTAAGTACTTTATTTGCTTTGAATGGAAAAACATTCTTCCATAACCAAGGCCACTAAAAAAAGTGGACAGGACTGTTGCACTCCATTGCATATAACAATCTCTCTCTCTCCCACAGTTGGTATTTGGGTCTATAACTTTTCTAACTATTATTTTACTGAAAATTTTAACACTAGTCTTGTATTTCTTCAGGAAATATAGAGAAATAGAATAAATTACACTCACACTTGGGACTAAACAACCATGCATCAGCTAGAGAGCCTGTGTTTTCAACTTAGGGAACCGTGAAGATAAGATCAGTAGCTCAGTCGAGAAGACACAATATAGAAACATTTAATTCTCTTTTAAAAAGGTGAAGGAAACATAATTAAAACCTTTTCAATTAATATGAACTGTTATGACTTTCAATTATCAGGTTTTTATTAGGTAACAGATCTATGTGCATTTTTATCTTCAACAAAAATCAAGATTAAAATTGATATTTATGCATAAGCCTTCACTAGCTAATCTTTTCATCTCCTCAAATGGTCCTGTGGATAATAATTATTAAATAGCAATTATAAAAGAATTATCAAAATGATGTTTTGCAGGTGTGACATCAGACAGAGGGGTTTCACTCTGCAGAACATCATCAACTTATCATGTATTTAATATTGACTACCTATAAACAACGGAACGGAACAAACTAATGAACCGCATGACGGTAATTCACGTGTGTGTGTGAGTACGTGTCTCCTGTAGAGGAGACAGACGAAGCCAGTTCTGTCTAATCTTTCAGCCATTTCGCACTTGCAGAGCTCCATTGCTGAGCTTCTGGGTTTATCTGCCTGTTCTCACCGCTCTCTCTCAGCAGGGGTCAGGGTTCATTAAGGTGATAAGGAAATTGAAGTCAGACCCTCTCTCCCTCCCACTCGATCAGTGTGCGACATAGAGGCATGTCCCTTCCTCGACTGTGTCTCCTGCGTGACAGTGAAACACATCCTTACAGGAGTCATTAGTGTGCGTTTAGTGCAGTTCTGAGACCAGCATGCACCGGCTTTGTGTCATGTCACACGAGATATAAACACGTGCACACACTTTTAGACTGCCTGTTTCAATGCATCACTGCCTGAATGTGGAACACACACACACACAAACTTGTGAGACCACAAGTCCACTTGATTTTGCATTGTTCCTCATTTAATACAAAACAACTAATTACAATTTATACGATGCCCTTTTACTTTAATGACCAGCACTTAAGCGACATGAACTCCACAAGTTTGTGCAAAACCTGATGATCGTGTTTCCTATCAGTCAGTCATGTTCGATGTTACGTCAGAACTGAACTGACGAATTGAGATCTTGCCTGAGAGCCCAATCATCTTCGAGTGTAAATAAACAAGTCAATGCACATTGGTGTGTGAGATTTGAATCATGCGCTCCACCCTGCGAAGCAGGAATTTAAGGAAGAGTGTGTGTAATGGCACATTTAGCTTTATGCTTCTGAGCTGAGTGGTTCTTCTTGTGCTTATGAGTCGTGGGGAAGCCTCTTCAGTGTGTTGCGAGTGATAGCGCTTCCTCCTGAACATTTTCCTCACACACAGCTGCAGGCACAGTCCTGTTCAGTTGTACTGCAACCTTCCCCTGTGCACTTCAGTGCTTAAAAAGAGAGGATTTCCCAAAGAGAGCAAAGACGCTGTCTTTTTAAAGATGTCATTCCAACCGTATGTTTCTGGATGCGGTCATTACCTGGCCCCGTCTTACAGTCACGATCAATGCCTCATGTGTCTGAGCTTAGAGCACACTGAGGTGGTATTCGTGGATGAGTCATGCACCCACTGCGGGAAGATGACCATCTCAGTGCTGCGGTCAAGACTCAAATATCTCCAAAGAAGTGGAGTCCCATCTCCTTTGCTCGATCTAGTTCCTCTGCCTGCTTGCAGAGGGCTACTTCAGTGAATAGGCAGGGTGACCTTAGGATCACAGTGGGGGCAAACCTGCCAAGCCAATCTCCATGGGTCCCTCACTCCTCTTACACATCATGAGCTGTGGAGTTTTCTGATGAGATTGCTGGTCCTTCTCATGGGGGTCCCAGCGTTTCATTCCGAGCTCCGGTGGAGGATCGGATGTTGATTGCTGCATTGGAGGGTGGGCTAGATGAAGACCCAGCTACGTTACCCACTTTAAGAATGCCAGCATTGTTCGCGTCCAATCCAGAGCTGATGGCCATGCCTTCCCGGGCCAACGAGAGGGTCAGGCTTGTGTAGAGACTTCCACTGTGTCCTGAATGCTCGAACGCTTGTAACCCCTTTTCCCTGAAGGAGGTAAAGGAGACATTACACCCCATCGCCACAATTGCTGCACCACCATTGTACCACCGGCTCGGTTCCCAAGCAAAAACACTCTTCCTTATATTTCCACTTTGCGGGGTGGAGCATTGTTCGCTCCCCATGTCATCAGTATCTGTCAGGGTTCTGCCCCTTTGTCGGGGTTTCTGTCTCACGCTCTCGTGTCTGTGTGCTTTCATGTCGTCCGTGTCGTGCGCAGTTCGTATGGTTACTAGCTGCGCGCAGTCTATAATGTTTGTGAACATGCGACGGTGCGCGCCTACATTGGTTGTGTGTTCGTGTCTCGTCTTGATCGCTCGTCTTATGCTTGAATGTTTCCAGCTGTTTCTGATCGTTACCCTTTCTACTGTGTCCTATTTAATCCCTCAGTGTTTGTTGTCTGGTGTGGTGTCGTTGTAATTCCATGCCTGTGTTTCTCATGTCTGTGCTCCTCCCGTTCTTCTGGTTTGTTTGTTTTCTCGGTTAGTTTAGTTCATTCCACTTCCGAGTCCTCCGCTTCCTAATCCGTGACAGTATCACCTGTCTTGAATTACCTTATTAGTCTCATCAACTTTTCCCTAATCATCATCTGTAAATTTAAGCCCTGTCTTTATTTTAGTCAGTGTCCATTCTCGTCAATACTGTACAGTCTTACTATTTGTATTTTGTATTTGTTGAATACATATAATATGTATCTTTCATCTTCGTGCCTTCATCCCACACGCACCCGTGACGCTTAAAAATTCTGAATATTAACACTAAATATTATATCCGAAAATATCAGTATAACTCTGAATATATAGAATTTCATAATATATTGAAACGTACACTGTATGTATAATTAGAGTACAGTAACAGCTCTGCGTGAGATTATTTCTCAACCACACTGGCTAATGCTTCAAGTGGAATGCAAGAATTGTGCCAAAAGCCATATTTGAGTCCATCAACACCCCCTGAAATTTCACAGTTCTATACCTCTCTCCTCCTGTGTTGACATTTCATTTGATAACATGAGGCAGTTGTGATTCATATGTTGTTTAATGTTGATGATCATGTTATGCTATTGCTTGTTTCTGCTTCTTTTTCACCTCTGTTTTAAAGCAAAAATTCTGTACTCTTTCAGAATTTGTGTCATAGCTTCCCCTACCGCATAACAGTGAAAACATGGAAAGCCATACATTTCCTTTAATGTATTGTCTCACAAATTATAGAAATTTCCATCAATGAATGAAATCGAAACAAAAAAAATCATGCTTATCTGAATGCAGAGATATCACCAATAAGAAAGTGACAGAGGCAGAAGACATTACGGAAAAGATCTGCCTTCAATGTTTCATGAAGATATGGAGACACTGGCTTCACAGTGTCACAAATCATAGATGGATCCAACTTCTACCCAAACAAGGGCTTGGGTGAGGAACCTAGTATCAGAAATCCTCAGAGCAGGACGTCCTTTCTGAACAGATTTATTTTTCCTCTGTTTTCCAGTTTAGAATGGCTGTATAGACTTCCATTATGTTCCTGCCCCTCTAAAAGAGTGAATTATTAATGCCACTGCTGAGAGAAAGAGTCACCAGGGGACTGTGTGCAGGTTTAGATGGGAGATTAACTTTGGGACAAACATATAATACACACTGACACCGATGCACAGGCGTACACACACACACACACAGAGAGAGAGAGAGAGAGAGAGAGAGAAGCTTAAGACCTGCTGTAAAGCAACCTTTAATCTGTGCATATTACTTTAAATGTTTGTGTGTCTCTCTGGTGGCTGTAATAGTGGCCCTATACATGTTGTAAATTTAGCCTGATATGGATCAACTCTTAATGCAGTTCCAGGCTTTACCACAGTAAATAGATATGGGGTCACTGAAGACATTCTGGAAGAGAAGCCAATTTCCTGTCAAAGAAAGGCACTCAGGGTGTTCATCATCTGCATTAAAACTGAGCTAAAGTAGCAACAAGTAAAAGCTGGAAAATGCCAAAAAACGAGGAACAAGGGTAACCTGCCAAAAAAAGTCATTCATATTCTTCTTCGGTTTTACAGTAATATATACACACATTATTATATGTACACACGGTGCTGGGAAGTAACCGATTGCATGCAATCTAGATTATGTAATCAGATTCCAAAAATTAACTTGTAATTAGATTATATTAGATTTTAAAATATTTGTAATCAGACTCCAGTTAGACTTTTATTGATTACACATTCACACGATGGCAGTAAATAATTCATAATTTATTGTTTCTCCCTAATCCTTCTTTTTCATCTTATAAATTTTCCTTTCTAAAAAACAGTTGCTCATATTCATTCAGAAAGTCTTCTTCATTTTTTTGTTTTGGTTTGGTTTTATTGCACACACAGACCAGCCTGGTCTTTATGGTGTCTCATGAAAACTAATACCCACAAAGTATTTGATCACTGGATTTATAGAAATCATTTCTATTTTAAAGAGTGTTTTCTCATCATTACATTACAACTTCCGAGGAACACATTCATTATTAATAAGTCATTTTACCATGAATTGTTTTTGGAGGGCTTTTATCTTTCAAACACTTTTTGTATTATAATTTTTAAATGATTTATGGTTTAAAATTTAGTTTTTTAAACCATAAATATTTAGTTCTTATCTTTTCATAAATGTACAACCCTCTGCAGTTCCTGTTGAACTCCAGTCTGGACATGAAGCCCTCATGTAATGTAATGTTTAATGCACATGTTGTTTATAACAAAGAATTAATCATATTTTATTAGTTTTGTATTTTATTTTATTTGTATTTCTAGTCCAATATGGTATAATTTATCAAATTCAAATCAATGTGATATATATATCAGAGAGAGAGAGAGAGAGAGAGAGAGAGAGAGAGAGAGGTGAAGGTGCCACATGAGAGCAGATTGGTGTTTAGCCCTCGAGAATGTAGTACACAAACAAACTGAATGAATGGGAGGGATTCTGCAAGCAGCCTGCAGACTGGACTCTTCTAACGCCTGAATCTAAAGAGGTTTAAAATACAGTACTAGGTTTAAATGCCCCGGGACAAAGTACATTTAGATCTGCACAGAATGGACAAAGCTCCAGGTTCAAGGATTAAAAAAGGTTTTGTACAATAATAAACTCTGCAGAGTTCTGACTTTTCATATATATATTTTTTTGCTGTCAGGCAAAATCCAAGTTCCAGTGCTGGAACACTGCAATATTTATTTGCACTTTATTAGAAACTATGAAATATGCAGAACCTATCAAACTTTAAAACTCACATTTAAGCAAATCACCTAGAATTTCTGATAAGAGAGATCAGGTGTGTGTATGTGAGTGTGTGTGTCACTCATGGGCTTGAGCGACATTATACTTACAGAGCATGGAGAGCAGAACGAGGCCGAGCAGCAGCAAGAGATTTGTTTGTACCGAGGCGGCACGGCTGCAGTCCATTCTGTTCTTCTTACAGGTGCACACCTGAACTTTCAGTTCTGTGTTGTTGGATATGGGAGGGATGCCGGAGTCGGTCAGAACCAGCGGCAAGTTGTAGTTGGCCTTTTTAAGACTGTGCAGCAACATGATCTGGGAGTGAGTGTCTGAAAAACATCAGAAAAAACACATGTGAAGTGTTATGTACCACTTCACATGTCAGTAAGATAGTATCTTCCTCTCTAAATAAGCAGAATAAACTGCATAAGGTTTGATTACAGGAGACAATAAGCCTCTCAGATAACCTCTCTGTCTCTGTATCACTGCATCTGCCATTCTTTTCTCAAACAGCTGATATAAGTTTGGAGATTCACATGATAGTGTTGTAGTCAAGACCACTTAAACCAAGACAAAGCCGAGACCAAGACCTGCGTGTGTTCAGACCAAGACAAGACCAAGACCAGAACGACACTACTCAAAATCATTGAAAAGTTCTGTATCTACTGTCTGGCAAAATAGCACAAAAAAAATAAATAATTATAGATTCTAAAATTTAGACATGATTGCATTTTAAGCAGTAAGTTTTACGTCCAATCACATTAGTGATGTTAACAAATAAATCAGACAATGCACTGGAAGTATAGTGATGTCCTCCCAATTGTGTGACTTAGTCTGAGACCAAGATAAGACAGAGTACAAATGCGGTCAAGACCAAGACCTTAAAAATTGGTTTCGAGACCAAGACCGGTTTTGAGTACTACACTGTCACATGCCTTTCTATATTTAAGTGTGTGCTCTCAGGAGAGATGGGTATTCATGAGCCTGCTAAGATAAACCCCAAATACACTAAGCTATTTGGTCAGAGTGATATCTAATGACACACACACTGTCTGTGATGTTTCACTCTCAGCAGCATGTGGCCCATTTGACCTTGGAGATGGTCACCTTTCCTTTGTTAGGGCTGGTTTGGTACAGGTATAGCTGGTAGAGTACCACAATAATACTATTCACTATAAGAACGCCAGTTTTCAGGACTGTTATAATCTCAGTTTATTCTGCCAAAATTTCCATCTGATTTAAAGTGGTACTCCATTATTTTCAGGAATGTTCATGATTGATTGTCATTTCAATTAACGATCAATTAAATGTGTACAATGTTTACAATGAAAGTAATATTTTTTTTTTTAAATTACACATTTATATGCAGTGTTTTCACAAACTAATTGCGTTATTGCTAAATGCATTTGTGCTGAAACTGATTAATCAAGGAAAAAATGCATTATGCTTAATTATATTAATGTAAACTACTCTTTTAGTAAAAGGACCATGTAGATTTTCTCGAACAGGCCTTAAAAATAGCAGGCACGTGTTTAACCGTGGGTGAGTGCCTGTTTCTGTCCCATCTGAGAATTAACTTACCATTGATCCTGGAGATCTTCCATGTTTTCTCCAGTCCTGGCTGTTTGCCAAGTTCGATCTTGAAAGGATCTGTATTAGGATGAATGTCCTTGTCTCGTCCCCCGATCACCACCACATTTATGTCTTTAGCGTCCTCGCACACTCGGGCCACGGAGGGGAAGACGTAGGGAGCGTTATCGTTCTCATCCTCCAGAGTGATTACCAGTGTACCTGTGCCTGTGGCGGGTGGATTGCCTAATGAGAGAAAAGGCAGAGTTAAACAAAATATGCAACAAAAACGTCAAGCAGGAAAAGTGTTACTTTTCAGACACAATGAGACCAATGGAAGCTTCAGCCACAGAGTAAAATAAATAAATAAATAAAACTTCAGCATATAGCATTTTGAGAATTTTACTATACAGTAATACCTCGGTTTACAAGTTTAATTCGTTCCAAGAGCTCGTAACCCAAAATTCTCGTACACCCAAACAATTTTCCCCATAAGAAAGCAATAAAAATCACTCGATTCGTTCCACATGACCATAAATACCCATTTTAAATATTTTTGGGGGTTTTACCCTATTAATTACAGTTATAATTATAACCATTAAGATCTCATATAAATACTAATTAATAATTGATAATTAAACTCTAAAAATCCTTGACAATTTACTGTAACGCACTTTATCTTTGAGTCGCGTCGCTGCTGGCGTGAAGGAGACGAGAGGAGGGTTTTACTGCTTACTATATGCTGTACTGTACGTATATATTTCACTACGTGAACAATAGCGATCACAATTAATCTAACAACACGAGGTAAAACCGCTGTAAATCACTTATAAAAGTATCACTGTGGTGAATGATGCAACCAAACCGAGCGACGCTGAGAGAATGAATGAGTGAAGGAGTGATGGGCTTTGTGAGAGGCTGTCGTTACAATATTTCCAGTAAAAATGTGTGCGAAGATGCTGAGCGTTAGGACTTTTCCACAAAAAAATGCGCATGGGTAAGAAAAAATTCTCGCACTCCGATACAATGCTCGTACACCAATTTCCTCATATACAAAGTCACTCACAAACCGAGGTATTACTGTATCTGCAAACTTTTACCTTTAACTTTAATTCCACATTTACTGTATTTTGAAAAATAAAACAATCTTCCATAAAAAGGAGCAGCAGAGAATATTAAGATAATAAAAATGGTTAATTTTGATGTTCACATTTACATAAAAGTCCTTCTCCAGTCTAAAGCTTTCTGGCTGTATAGGCCGAATCGACTTTTAAATGCACAAGAGGACTGCACTCTTCACTGCGATCAAAGCACAGGCATCTTATACTAACCGACCGTTAATGTAAAGCAAAGTGGGTTAAATAGTTTTTACAAAAGATGCAGAAACACCAGCAATCAATGTCTATACAGCAAGAAAAATAACATCCAGTTTCTGACTCGGAGTAACAGCAATTATCTTGATTTGAAAGAAGCCTCACTTTGTATCAGATTACACGTCACAGAATATTGCAAAGAAAAAAACACATTATTTAAGGCTTTTGAAATATTCTGTTTTGGAGAGATTACCAGTTATTGCAGGACTGCATAATTATAAACACCCCTGGAGGTCACTCGCAATTAACATCCGATGACAGGATCAGTAATTACAGAAAGATTTTGCCCTCGTGTTCCCAGGAACACTAAGGCCTCAAAGGAAAGGAGAAAAGACATGGTGTCAAAGCATGGGAGCAAATAATAATAACCTAAGAAATCAGGTTTGTTCCAATAGCATTTCTAAAGTACACCAGCAGAACAGTATTTAGAGGCAGAACAATGACGTCCTTGCCATGGTTTATTGATTTTCTGCTCAAAAAGATTGTCAAGTACGCAACAAGGCGTTTCACAAGACAAAAAGGAACGCGTTTTCATGGAAAAAGGTAAACTGTCTTGCCTAACACCATAAAAGTGGCAGACTTCTCAGTATGCCTCAAAGTAAACGCGTCCCGCCATGAGCAAGAACAGTAATCTGATTTATAAATCATGAACTCTTTAAAAATTTAGACATGGCTTATGTGTATTAGTAAATACGTCCATTGCTTCAAATTCAACACCAGTGAACAAACCCATGACTGAAAAACGGCAAAGGTCAAGGCAAGTACTTCTTAAATGCAGCAAGCTGTTTTGGTACATTGTAGCGACTGGATATAGATTAGGTTTATACTCATAACAGCAGCTATTGACCGTTTCTGACCCAAACAACAACTAAAAACACAAGATATGGATCACATAAAAATCCCAGAAGCATGCAGGGGAACTCTAAAATATTCAGAGGGGCTTAGAGGGGCTTGGGTACCTACCAGTGCATGAGCTAATGTGGTTCTGTCCTCAAGTGCAAGAGGTTGGGAGCTGGAATCATCCTCAAAAACTTTTTATAAATAAAATGAAAACAGCCTCTGTTTGTCTGTAGATCAGTCACAGTGACGTATTTGGTAGCATGTTATTATGTTATTCCACTGGAATGCAGAGCGTTCGGATGAGAGATCACATCTGTGACTCATGTAGACACTAAAATGCATTCATATTTAATGTACACATTTCTACATGCTCAAGGGAGGTTTATACATAAAGGCAAATGCAATAAAGATTATGTTAAAAAATTGCACAAAAAAAGTTTATATTAATATAGTGTGCCTCTCTCTCACACACATTTTGATTGATATTATAAAGATGCATCTGAATCTTAGAAGATGAAAAGCAAACACTTCCAACCTTTTCTGAATGTTCGCGGCAATATGCAACTTAATTACATTACGATTGGTTTTGGTCTGGTGAAGACAAACATTCCACAGAGTGCCACTGACCATGTCTTTTCTGCTAGAAGAATATGGAAGTATTTTAGCTTTGCAAAAGGGAATTATTGTGCACATTGAGACTGTGAGTCTTCTACTTTTCTATCATCATCACCATCACTTGGATGTGCTAGTGGGATGAGTCCACTGGGAGGGGTGTGTAAGAGGAGCATCAAGGTCGACAAACAAAAATTGACTAACACATCTTATATATCTCCTCCTCCCAATCCATTCAAAAAATTCCATCATGTGAGAAACATCCATGAAACATCCTTCATGTGAGAAACATTTTGCAAAACATCCTCCAACAATCTTTGGAAAATCGTTTTTTAAATTGGCACTTTAAAAAAGTATGTTAAATCTAGAGCTGCATGATTCTGGATATTTTTATTTATTTTTCATTTTGGGAAGGTGTGCGTCCCATTACAACCTCTAACAATGCATTTCAGAAAAATAACATAATAGCAACAGTAAAATATGGTGGTGGTAGTGTAATGATCTGGGGCTTTTTTTCTGCTTCAGGACCTGGAAGACTTGCTTTGATAAATGGAGCCATGAATTCTGATGTCTAGTCCTGAGGGATAATGTCATGCCATCTGTTTGTGAACTCAAGCTTAAGCGAACTTGGGTTCTGCAGCAGGATGAATGGCTGAAGAAAAACAAAATGAAGACTTTGGATTGGCCGAGTCCTATTGAGATGATGTGGCATGAACTTAAAAAGGCAGTTCATGCTCAGAAACCGTCCAATGTAGCTGAATTATAACAAATGTGCAAAGATGAGTGGACCAAAATTCCTCCGCAACACTATAAAATACTTTTTAGTTTAAGTTAAGGAAAGTTATTAGTTTTAGGGGGCAAGCACTTTTGGCACAGGGCCAAGATGGTTTGGATTTTGTTTTCCCCTAATAATAACAACCTAAATTTGTAAACTGCATTTTGTGTTTACTTATGTTACTTTTGACAAATATTTAAATTTGTTTTATGATCTGAAACATTCAAGTGTGACAAACATGCAAAAAAACAAGAAATCAGGAAGGGGGCAAACTTTTTTTCACTCCACTGTATATACTGTAACGTATGGAACAACTAGAAAGTTTTTCAATTCTGCTCCAAGAAAAATACATCATGAATACATCAGGCTTTATATAACTTTCCTATGTGTGTTATAGGATTCAGAGAAGATGTATATGCTATGCAAATCTTCCCCATTTTCACACAGCTGCTATATGTTGTGAGAAAACATTAACAATGTTTGTCTTCAATGAGAAAAAACGCATTCCCTCACTTGATTGCTCTATAGTTTTTACCATCTTCATCTGCATCATCATCATAATCATCTTCGGCAGTGCTAAGAGCTCCCTCCTCCTCTAACTCACATTGACGGCCTATTACACACATTTAGATGCACCATAAAGTGTTCTAAAAATGAGCAGTAGCGCTTCATGTTGCAGTTTATCACTTAACTTTCATCTTAGAATCCGGCGACCCCTGTAACATCAGTATTGATTAAGGTAAACGTGAGTGGAAATATACAGCAGACTTCATGAATAGTTGAGTACACACTGCTTTGTTTAACATGCAGCATTGACATAAAAGATATTCATGAGACAAGGATAAGAAAGGATTGTTTGCATAAATATGTCTATTACATATGCAGCATGTAATGGAACTGGATGTTTCGGATGCTGTCTTCTTTCCCGTTCATAATGAGAGTGATTTACTTTCTCCTTTTTCATGGTGCGTTGATATAAATAGGCTTATATCGTGTCTGACTTTGCTGAGATCCAATTCCCTCTTCTCTAAACTTCTTCCTAATGCATCGCTAAACATTGCTGATATGGAAGAGATAGTTTTCAGCCTCACAGCTGTTCGTGAGCAGATTTGCAATCAAATATAAAACTGTTCTTTGTCTTTTCCCCTTGCATAAAAAAAAACAAAAAAAAAAAACGATGTGAAAACTGTTCCAATTTTATGGTTAGAAAAAAAAGCGTGTGCACTTCAAATACATTTTTCATATCACAAAAGTGCCAGGGGATGAATTTATTATTTTATTTTTACACATTTTTCTTTGTGTAACTGTAGCAGGTTTAGGAAAAGTTTTACATTATACTAATTTATTTTTGCTACTTCTCAAAAGTTTATTTGTCCCACATTTTCAACCTTAAAATATGAAAATGAAATCAAAATCAAATATAAAACCAAACATTCTGAATATTAAAATCAAAAAAGTAGTAAAAAAAGAAATTACTACCACAATAAAAATGATTAAAACAAATATTAAATTATTGCAATTAGTCTACACACATTATGACAGTCCCACATTTGTGTAAACATTTGTTTTCTTCCCTGAATGTTTTTCAAGTGTGTGTACTTGGTTACTAAGGGAAAAACATATTCAGTGAAGAGCTTAAGGTGAAATATGACACATAATGAGTGAAGACAAAGAAAAAGTAAAGTAAATATGCAAAGTGCAAAATAAGCACAATATTCATTCCCATTCACTTGTGATACATTAAACAGTGATGCCTATATACAATTTTGGACATTTTAGATGACCGAGAGTACCCATTGCTGAAGAAACACCCCCCAAAAATATCTGAAATGTACCATCCTTGTTAATGTAAAGTTTGAATGAGATGTTGAGAAATGATCCCGTTCGATGCATTAATGATTTTGTGACAGTACAGGACCCTATCTCATCCTCTCAGACCCAAAAGACAGACCCTCGGTTCAGTGAGTTTCTACTGACCCACTGGCCCATAGCGTCTGTTCCACCTGATGCTTTTCTGCTAGACGGACCAATTGTCTACAGCTTGGGCTAATACCAAGTGTTTGTCTGTATTGCTGTCTGTTTTGTTCATTGTCTCTCTCTCTCTCTCTCTTTCACTCACTGTCTGACCGTATACTTTTCAATGGCATAAATCTTAAATGTATAAAATATGTGTTTACATTTAAATTAAATGAAGATTCATAGATATATACATTCATACAGATATGAACTGGCTAAGCACAAAAAAGACACAATGGGTTATGTAAGCATAGCTGGAAGATTTTAATAACGGATGATCTGAACCAATTTTAGTGAAAATGGGATGAACTATCTAGGAAAGGTTTGCACATTTTAGATTTTTGGAAAAGTCCAAAACAATTTCATGATGGAAAATGACATCATAGAAGTTTAATCGCCTTGAGCCAAGGAATCAGAGGGGAAAAAATAATTTGTGAGTTATTAGTTATTAGCATAAATGTAAGTGTGACTTTGGACAGACATTGATGCAAGAGGGATTGAAATAGAGACTTCAAAGTTGCTGTGGTTATTGTTCAGATTTGTATCTATCCGTTTGACAAATTTCACAGTTTTTTACCATTTGGTTCTATAGGCTCCCATAGACTTAAAGAAAGAATAAACTATTGTTCTCTCTTTCTCAACTTTTACTTTTGCTCTAACAATTTTATGTTTTCTCTAGCTTGGATACTAATTTAGATTATTCTGTACTTGGCATTGCTGCCTAAGAAGTTTGTTGACTGATAAATTGCTTGCTCTGTTCCTGATTTGTAGGCCGCTAAATTCTTAAAGGTAGAGACACACCAAACCAACAAAGGAAGGAAAAAAATCTGTGCTTGAACACAACGGAAGGATTAAAGACGTAATAAGAGATGTTCCTTGTCAAAAGAACTCACACTGCGTGATCATGTTCCCAGTCAAGGTCTATCTGGTAGAACCTAGTAAAGGTATGTGGGGTGGACCAGCCAGCTCCATCACAAACATCTGCAAGACATACTCCTGCTATAAGTGCCTTAGAAGCTGCCATGCTCTTAGTTGATTGGTCTCGGATCACCAAGGGAGGCAGTCTAGCTGACTCCTGGGCAAGAGAGATAGCCTCAGATATAGCCACATGCTGATAGTCTGTTAGCTGCTGGAGCTTCCTCGGGGCCCCCGAAGTACCAAACAGTTAATCTGGTTTATACCACAGGGCCTCAGCTCTGTGGACATATGCGTCCAGTGCTCACACGTGACTGCAGATCCTTTCCTGGTCACAACGGGAGCACAGAGCTGCGTTAGTGGGTTAGAGATCTCCTAAGATTAGGAATGTAAGAGTGAAGAGTTTACAACGAAGGAAATATGAGAGTAAGAGGACAGGATACCATACAGGGGTACATGCTAAGCTCTATGGCAGTCACGTAAACCTTGAGGGTAGAAGGGCATAACCCACAGTGAATCTGTCTTGCAGAACCTCCAACACCTCCAACAGGTAAATGGGTTCAATTGGCTTTCACTGCACCAAGAAGTGAAGAGTTTCCACTACGGGGTGCTTTTTTCAATCTCATTTTCCTTGTGGACGGAGCTCTGGAGTGGAGGATGGTCTCTACAACCTCTGAGAGAACAGGGTCTATGAGCTGGGCCCCCTCAGAGGCTAAGCCCACAGTTTCCACCGTTCTGGGCAAGGATGGGCTATCAAGTTACTATATTACAAGCTACTCTATGGCTTCTATCTTCTGCAGTGAGTTCATTTCTTGTTCCATAACCAGAGCCTGCTCTGGCCCTTCCACTGTGGGCAGGAACCCAAAATAAGAAATATAGTGTTCAGGACCCACTGAGAGATGTGTGGCACCTGTCAGAAACTCTAATAATGGAACCAGCCTCTCGAGGCGGGCCTCTGGTATTTCTCAAACATCCCTTCAGGGATGTGTTCTAGGACCCTTCTCAGAGCAGGCGACCTTCCAGCGCAACCCGAAGCACGGGCGGCAGCGGGGAAATCCCACCTTGGACCTGTGCACCTTGGCTCCCACAGTGATCCATAGAGGAACCCAAAGAGACATTGACACCGTGCAGACCATTTCTCTGCGGAGAAACCAGGATTGTTACACATAACCAAGGCATGTAGGCACAGCCTCGTTGCCCTCGATTAACACCCTCTGGTTTTGAGACACTACTGAAGGGGCCACATGTACAGACAACCAAATGAATAACACTGGAAGCTGTTGCCATGACGCCCAGCAGTCTCAACTGCTCAGTGAGTGACTGGCCTACTTCTGACAGGCTATGTTGTCGAAGGATGGATATACATTTCAATTGGTTCGTAGTTTTAGTTGGAGGATGATTTTCTCCATTACCAGAGCCTGCTCAGGGATGCGTGTGGATAGGGCACCAAAGAATGCACAGGACCCAGAGAACAAATTGGTAAGCGTAGCAACACTGCCAGAAATTCTACTTGGGAACCAGTCTCTCGAGGTTGGTCTCTGGTATTTTCTTGAGCTTTCGCTCCAGGGCCATGTCTTGCAGGGAACGCCTGAAGTGATAGTTCTATGTGTGGCACAGAGTGGGGCTATGGTGTTTCGGGACCAAAAGCTGATGAGAATGTAGAGTAAGGTGGCTAGCAAGCACCTCCTCCAATATAGGTGTCCATAGTATGCCTTTCTTCTTTTATTTATTATTTATTTTTACCTGAACACCTCAGTGTGAGGATCAAAAGATTGAGGCCCTGACATTGCTTGAGTTTTCTCCACTCATAAGCTGGAGATTGAAGTGGCTAATATTTATCTCCAACCTAGATGCTAACAACATCCAGCTCCTCAGAGATAACTGCACCATCAATACCTCTACCAGGGTGGAAGTAATCGCAGTGCATGCTTCCAGATCCCGGGAGAGGCATAAGACCTGCCAGCTGAGGGCAGAGATAAGGACAAGCCCGTCTCTAACCCTGACAGGTCTATTTGCGAACCTGAGGACGAAATCACAAGGATCTAAAGGATCACAAGCTTGTCCAGCAATTTTAAGATTTAAAACTGCCAGGTGTGAGCGGAGCAGAAGCAAAGTAACTGCTAGTAGTAAACACAGCCAGTGTCCTCAAACGTTGACACTTGCATGCTCTGCTCCTAAACAAACTATACAAAGACTGTGTGTATCCCTGCTTGAATTCTAGCGAGGGCAGGGAGTGACACACAATAGAAATTGCTTGTCTGCTTTGCCATAGTAGATCTAGTATGGTGTGGGATGCCCTGTTCTTTGTAAACTAGATAGGGATCTTTTTGAACACACACACAAATCATTACAAACACACACAATGTTTCACTCTAGTGCTTGCTGAAGACACTAAAGCTTCAACTTCCGGTTCACGGTCCACCTTTATACTCTTGAGTCCTGATGTCATCTCACAGCAACGTGCATTCACACTCGATAGTTCAATAGTGCTTCATGACTTGTTTGCTAAGCTAAACAGCCAATCAGAGTTTGCTTTTCACCTAATTGAAATTGATTCTACATACTGAAAAGTAAAAAAAAAAAACAGACAACATCCAACTAGAGTTAGCGTTGAAGAACACACTGAAAAAATGAAGTCAGCCGAAGCTCAAAACAGCCTGGTTAAAAGGTAAATGCAGTAAAGTTATAGTATGCGTAGAAATCAGAAAAAAAACCCACTCTTAATTATTAAATGTGAAAACTATTTTCAGACCTTTAGCAAAGTTGAAAACCACCCAGAATATCTGCATTGGTATTTATGCGTTTAGTTTGACGTTCTATACATTTTAGTATTCTGTGCATTCCATGGCAATCCATGAGCTTTGGCTTTACAGCAACTGCTACCAAACTGTAGAAACCACCTGTATAAGGTGGTGGCACAACTGAGAGCCACTTTCTCCACTCCCATTAGAAGTCACTGTATTTCAGTTAATCTTTACTCAACAGTACTTTTGCAAACTGCACCTCAAATTAACAGTCCTCACTGAAAATGAACGATTTCCAGTCATTTCTGGCTACTCCATCTATGCTAAAACGTATGGCTACTGGCAAAGTATAATAAAGAACTCAAGAGTAATTTACAAACCTTTGTGAATATGCTTATTAGGGTTGCTGAAGTGCTAGAGAAATAGGTTAAATAGTCAATAGATCTCCAAAAACTATAAGTAACAGAGTTGAGATTCAGGATATGAATGAGGATGTGATCGGGAGGGTGCCTGAGTCAGAAGGGAACGCACAGTGGGGGTGTGGAGTCTGTGGTTGCTCACTGCAGTGGTCACGCAGTGAGACAGACTCTGAGAGGACACACAGGACTCAAGCAGATGGCTCTTTTCACACACTGCTTTAGCATGCTGAGATTTTAAAGCTTCAGTGCAAAGACCTAGAGGAATAAAACAACTTATACAAGCATACTGTAACAGCACATTAACTTTCTAAAAAAATGCATACTAAAGGCACAATATTTAATTAATGCCATTGGAGTTTGCTTATTCAAAACAAAGTCTTAGCTTGATGACACCATAAATGAGCATGGAATCATGGGAGGTGTCGTCTTCACCTCCATAGTCGATGGACAAAAATCCTGTTCATGGACGAGCTGATGTATTAACGTTTTAATATTTAATATTTAATTAACGGTAATGTGTTATGAAACAGGGCGATTCAATTTAAATGAATGAATATTTTTTATGATGGAGACAGCTCTCTCTGATTATGCTATGTTAGATAACTGATAAAATTGGAAATTGAGGGTTATGCAAATATGATATCAATGACAGATGACGCAATGACACGGTCCATGTCCTGGGTAAAATTGCTGATATCTCTGAATTTAAACATGGTTTGAATTGAAAGTGCACAAGTCAACAAAATATATAACATTGTTTTAGTGTTTTTGGGATATTTTAACCCAAAAATCGTACATATTGTAACTTTGTTCAAAAAGCTTGTTCAATTCATCAGTGCTTCTAAATGTTCTATTTTGAGATGCAAAATGGCCACAAAAAGTCACTTAAGAAAACTTTAGAAGCAAAACTTAATTTCACTGCATTGAATATCAAAGGATGCTAACTTGTCTCAAGGTGATCTCAATGTGGTCTCTTTTAGTGGATCATCATGTTAACAATGGATTCCAACATTTGACGACCACGTCTCCCCCTCCCCCTCTGTACGTGTTTATTTCAGAAACACTGTTACATCATCTATGTGGATTAGCTTATTTTTTTTCTCCATTAAAACCCCTTTTGTTCATTGAAACCTATATGGAATCTCATTCTTCATCATTGTGGTGACAGTGATGAGGGTGAGCTCCATTAATTTAAATGGGCCGGAGATTAAATTTAACTCAAATATATAGAATCGCTATATTCACAAAATGGGCAAGAACTGACAAACAGATCTGATATTAGAAACAGAACTTTACACTTCTGTGACAAATTGTATAGTAGTGACAATAGAAAGGACAAGGAATTATCTGCTGGCTCCTATGAAGGTCTGCCAAATGTCTTGGAGGACTCAAGGGCAGAGCTGGAGAGGCCTCTTTCTGAAGAAGAGCTTCTGAATGCTGTGAAGGACATGGACGATAGATGGACGTGCTCAGTTTTATAAAAAAAATGTTGGGCTGTGATCAGTGAGGAAAGTTTGGCTGATTTGCCCTTGAGCTGTAGGACAGCAGTGATCACATTGCTACTTAAAAAAGGTGACTTGAAGGAGATCAAGAACTGGAGACCTGGGAGTTTGCTATGTTACTAAGACAAGAAATGGGGTAGGTCATTAATTTTGACTAGACATATTTTGTGCCGAAGTAGGTCAATCACAGATTGACACAATGACTCACAATGACTGTCTCATATGGGACGTTTTAAGTGTTTTGAGTCTTTTAGGGGTAAATCTCTATTCATGAAGAAAAACATTTGATAGAGTTGAACATAAGTATCCATGGAACACCCTAGAAGCTTTTGGTTTCAGTTATGATTTTATATGATAAAAGTGTTGCACCAGGACACAAAGTTTACTGAAGGTCATTGGTGGTTTGAGCACCTCTTTTAAAATTAGTAGAGGGACCAGACAAGGTTGTGCATTATCTGGTTCGCTTTATTCTTTACCAATTGAACCAATGTGGAATAATATAAGAACCAAGATTAAAGACATAATAGTGTATCATGTTATACAACATCAAAGTTATACAACATCAAATGGTTATAGTGAATGGGCTGGACCTGAGATGAGCGATATAAATCCAGTAGCCACTTCGCTACACGTTAACCATAGTAGATATGTGGAAAAGAAGTCTGACAAATGAGGAATTGTCTTTAATAAATTATTTTAGGAGTAGAAGAGTGACTGGATATAAGAGGCGCCATTTCTGAAACTTGGGATTACACCAGACTTAAAAGAAATGTCAGGTCCCTTGTAGGATGTCAACAAACTGCAAAATTTAAAGCTGAATGAAGTAGAAGTGAAAGTGATGCATAAATGTTTAGTGAAGATTTTTAGTAAAGGAACACTAAATGGGAAACTTAGGTTGAAAAATGAAATTAAGCCTTGTGGAGGATAGTATACAAACCACCAACTATCTGGTGACTTACGGTGGAGAATATGGCATGGGGCTGTGGCTGTTAACAGTTTGTGTCATTAGCACAATACACACCAAATACTTATGATAAATGTGTTTTGTCGATCTAGTGAAACTATTTTTCATTGTTTTTTGGTAAATGTGGGAAAAGATTTTATTTTGGGGGGCAGGGTACCCTTAAAAAGCAAACATCTTCATTTAAAGCATCTGTCAAGTCAAGAATTGTTGAAATTAATGAAAGATATACACTCACCTAAAGGATTATTAGGAACACCATACTAATAATGTCGCCTTCAGAACTTCCTTAATCTATGTGGCATTGAAAAAGGTGCTGAAAGCATTCTTTAGAAATGTTGGCCCATATTGATAGGAGCATCTTGCAGTTGATGGAGATTTGTGGGATGCACATCCAGTGCACGAAGCTCCCGTTCCACCACATCCCAAAGATGCTCTATTGGGTGGAGATCTGGTGACTGTGGGGCCATTTTAGTGCAGTGAACTCATTGTCATGATCAAGAATCCAATTTGAAATGATTCGAGCTTTGTGACATGGTGCATTATACTGCTGGATGCAGCATCAGAGGATGGGTACATGGTGGTCATAAAGGGATGGACATGGTCAGAAACAATGCTCAGGTAGGCCGTGGCATTTAAACTATGCACAATTGGCACTAAAGGGCCTAAAGTGTGCCAAGAAAACATCCCCCACACCATTACACCACCACCACCAGTCTGCACAGTGGTAACAAGACAGGATGGATCCATGTTCTCATTCTGTTTACGCCAAATTCTAACTTTACCATCTGAATGTCTCAACAGAAATCGAGACACATCAGACAGGCAACATTTTTCCAGTCTTCAACTGTCCAATTTTGGTGAGCTCGTGCAAATTATAGACTGTTTTTCCTATTTGTAGTGGAGATGAGTGGCATCCGGTGGGGTCTTCTGCTGTTGTAGCCCATCCGCCTCAAGGTTGTGCATGTTGTGGCTTCACAAATGCTTTGCTGTAAACCTCGGTTGTAACGAGTGGTTGTTTCAGTCAAAGTTGCTCTTCTATCAGCTTGAATCAGTCGGCCCATTCTCCTCTGACCTCTATCATCAACAAGGCGTTTTCGCCCACAGGGCTGCCACATACTGGATCTTTTTCCATTTTCACACCATTCTTTGTAAACCCTAGAAATAGTTGTGCATGAAAATCCCAGTAACTGAGCAGATTGTGAAATACTCAGACCGGTCTGGCAGCAACAACCATGCCACACTCAAAATTGCTTAAATCACCTTTCTTTCCCATTCTGACACTAAGTTTGGAGTTCAGGAGAATGTCTTGTCCAGGAACACACCACTAAATGCATTGAAGCAACTGCCATGTGTTTGGTTGATTAGATAATTGCATTAATGAGAAATTGAACAGGTGTTCCTCATAATCCTTTAGGTGAGTGTATAAACCTTTAAATTACAGCAGTGTTATAATTACATTTTTTGTAAGGTGGTGGAGGAGTTATTTGAGCTTGTGTGGATATGAAATTGGTGTAATATAATATAATTTTGGTATTATGACTGAATAAAATGTGTTGTTAAATCAAATCTTTCTCTGAGCAGATGTTGGGAGTGAGTGGGCAGAATTAGCATGAGTGGAAGAGAACACTGTTGTATGAGAGAGTTTTTCTATCCTTTTCTATATTTTACAGCTTGTTTGTGTCAGTCTTTTGTTTGGCAAGTGTCTTGCATTAAAGTCATCCCCGCGGAGCATTGTTCTGTTGAGAAATGAACAATTGCAGTTGCTGAAGTAGTTGGATACGCTGTTATTTTGTCTGCAGCTAGAATGAATAGTACCATAGTGATTTTTTTTTTTTTGAATAGTGTGGAGAAAGTGATTTTTGAATGCGTTTACCAAGTAATGCCTTTGGTGCAGCCGGCAAAAAGGATTATGCTTTCAAATGTACCTCCATTTATCAGAGACGACATGATAGAAAGAGAATTAATGAGACTCAGGAAGGAAGATCACGTTAGGTTGCAGGTCATCTCAGCTGAAACATGTGGTTTAATTTAGAAGACAGAAATGCATGATGCTAAAAAATGAAAATGAGGAGCTAAATTTAGCGATGAAATTTAATATGGACAATTATGATTATGTTTTCTATGCAACTTCAGAATATATTAAGTGCTTCAGCTGTGAACAGGAAGGACATAGGATTTGGGCTTGTCCTGAGAAGGGAGTGCCTCAGAATGAAAATAGAAATACAGAGCAGACAAATGTAGATAAAAATAAGGCAGTGAGAAAGTCAGGACCAAGTGTTGACACAGGAAAGAGAGATGGAAATGATAATGGAGAACGTAGAAAGGAAAAAATGGAAGATGCTGTAAATAAAGTTGAAAAAAACGGATATTGTGGAAGAGTGTGATTTAACTGATGCTAATTTGGTTACAAATGAAGGTGAGGAAGACATGGAAATGATAGAGGATAACAGTGTTTTTACAACACCAGCAATAAAACCGATATTGAAAAAAAAAAGCCTTTGTAAGAGTGCTAGGAAAGTGACTGGAGATGAACTATAAGGAAAGGGTGTTGAAAATTCTGGGATTCAGATGGAATCAGATATGAACAATATTATGAGTCTGCCCCAGAGAGAAGTAAATCTATAAGGTCTATAAATTCAGTCTCATAAAAAAGATTTGTTAGACGTTGTTTCTAAATTCAGCTTTAATGTCAATGAAAGAGACGGCTGCAAATAACTTCACCAATCAAGAAATTAATAGTTTGAAGAAAATTGTACAAACACTGAAAATCAATATACTGAATGATTAACAGAATGATTTGTTTGGTTAACTTATTTGGCATTTGTGGTTGTTTTGCCCATGTCAGGTCTAATTCTTTTATATGAGTACGCTAAGAAACTCAATATAAATGGTGCACAAGAAAGTGGAAAGAGAGCAATGCTTTTTGAACTAATAAAACACAAGAAATGTGATGTTGGTTCAAGAAACCCATAGTGATTTTAAAAATGAAACTGATTGGAAAATTGAATGGGATGGATAAATTCTTTTTAGGTCATAAAAGTTAATCTAGTGGTGGTGTAGCTATCCTTTTCCAAAAACATTGTAAACCATGAGGTTAAAACACATGGTTGAAGGGCAATTATTGAAAGTCAGAGCAACATTTTAGAAAGTTTGTTTTAGTTTCTCCTTTTCTTGGTCAAATAAATTGAATGATGCCCTTTCTAGTTTTGAACAAGAAGAGTGTATGTTTATGGTAGGTATGATAGAAATCCTAAACAGCCCAATATTGTATCTCAGCATGAAAAACTAAAACTCATTGCTTAACGTGATCTCTATGATATTTGGAGAATTTTGCATCAAATTTAAAAACAATATACATGGGAACAGGCAAGAGAAAATGTTATTACTTCGGCTAGACTGGATAGATTTTATTGCTTTAAAACCCCCTTTAATGTTATCGAGAAATGTAAATGACCACTGTAGTTGTCTGTAACAGTTAAATAGTGAATATAAAACATTGCTGCAGGATACGTTTTTTTAATTGAGACATTTATATCTTTTTGAAAACACTTTGGGTTAAAGAAATGTGAGTATAGATCGCTATGGGATTATGGTAAAATGGAGATACAGCAAACTGTGCCATCAGTACACTCTCAATGTTTCTAGCGACATTTCCCAGTCAATGAGAGACCTAGATTCTGAAATACAGTAGTACCTCTAGACACGAGCATAATACACTCCAGGGCGGAGCTCGTAACTCGATATGGTTTGTATCTTGAATCTTGTTTTCCCATAAGAAATAATAGAAAACAAATTAATCTGTTCCAGATCCGTAACAATGGGGAAAAAATTTGTTTTTTATTGGTATACACACACACACAATTATAGTACATGTATAAAGTGTGATATCAAATAAAATGTTAATCAAAATAAAAGTTATTACAGACAGTAGCGGCAGGTGCGGAGGAGGGCGGGAGGGGGTTGGTATGGAGACACTTGATTCAGTTACACGAACACTACACGAACACTAACTTAAATTAACATAACTTAGCTTACGTATTTGTTTTTACTTTTCTATTTTATATTATTGTTTTGATTTTTTTCCAATTTGTATTATTTACTTTTGATCACTTTTCTTACCTTTTTTCACATAACTACCCTCAGTTTCACTTGGTGCAGACCTTTTAACAAAATATCTATCGAGGGACAGAAGCCTCTCCATCTCATCATTTATATTTGAACATTCGCCCTTGGAAGGATTTACATTCTTGATAACATCCTTCTGCTTTAGGATGGTACATATTGTGGATGTACTGCGATCATAAGTGCGTGCTGATCCCTCACGCAGACACCGCGCTCATATTTATCCACAATTTCATGCTTCATTTCCATGGTCATCATGCGCTTCTTCCTCTCACTACTATCCTTACTACTCACTTTCTTAGAAATCATTGCTATAATAGAAGAATAATGCACAAAATAGAGAGAAAATCAGCTACTCGTGGGCGATGCGTACAGAAGTCAGCGAACACGTGAAGTGAATGATCGTCGGCATCGGCGTCAGTAAAAATGCTCCTATCTCGAATATTTACTTAATAATAATTCATTACATTTATATAGCGCTTTATCAAAGTCTCTCAAAGTCGCTTTACATGGAAGGGGGAATCTCCTCAACCGCCACTAGAGTGCAGCATCCACCTGGATGATGCGACGGCAGCCATATTGCGCCAGAACGCACACCACAAACTAGCTTTATTGGTGGAGAGGAGACAGAGTGATGATGCAGCCAATCAGAGAAAGGGGATGGTTAGGAAGCCATGATGGACATATTTGGCCAGAATGCCGGGGTTACACCCCTACTCTTGCGAAAGACACCCTGGGATTTTTAATGACCACAGAGAGTCAGGACCTCGGTTTATCGTCTCATCCGAATGACTTGTATCTAGAAGCAAAAAACTGCCCGAAGGCTTGCTCGTATCTTGGAATACTCGTATGTACGGACGCTCGTATCTCGAGGCATTACTGTAGTTGATATCATAAATTTTAACGCTTCCACTGGAAATCAAGGACATAGTAAGCTTGTCAAATCCAAATTTTTTTAGATGAACTGTTAAATTGTTGCTGTTTTCTAGATCGCAGAGTGTTGAGAAGATGAATGGCCCGACTAAGTTCTTCTTTGGTTTAGAAAAAGAGAAATGGCAAAGTCGATATATTCACTCAAAAGACACAACAGAGCCCAATGAAATTAGAAAAATAGTTGTCATTCTGTTCAAAATTGTGTAAGAGTGAGAGTCCATTAGTGGAGGAGTAGGCCAATTCATTTTAGACAGTTCTGCACTTCAGAGGGCCATTTCCACAGGAGAATTGCAGATTGCAGTGTAGAGCATGGCATGTGGCAGGGCACCTGGAATGGATGGTCTCGCCCATTGACTTTTAAGTCTTTTTGGTCAGTAATAGTGGATGACTTGCTTGCAATACTCAATGAGAGTCTAGCTGATGGCTTGCAACAATTGAGCTGCATTAGGGCAGCTCATAACTCTTTTGCCAAAGAAAGGAGATTTGAAATATATAAAGAACTGGCAGCCTGTTTCACTTCTGTGTAAAGTTTTAAACATTTTATCTAAGGTTTGGGCAATAAAGTTGAGGGAGGTGGTTGGTCGGGTCAATCATCATGATCATACTGTGTCTATAGGTCCGTCTTTAATCATATATTTTTAATTTGGGATATTGTGGACGTCTCTAGGTTATTGAGCTTAAATACTGGTCTTAGCACTAATAGATCAGGAAAAGTCATTTGACCAAGTTGAGCACAGCTAGGAGGACGGTGGATGTATACACTGGAAGAGTTTTGTTTCAGGACATTGAGAGTACAGTAATACCTCGGTTTACGAGTGACTTTGTATACGAGCAAATCTGTACGAGCATGGAAAGTCAAATCGGTTTACAAGCATTGTATCAGAGTGCAAGAAAATTTTTCCCTTGCCCACGCACATTTTTTGGGGAAAAGTCCTAACGCTCAGCATCTTCGCACGCATTTTTACTGGAAATATCCTAACGACAGCCTCTCACAAAGCTTATCACCCCTTAACTCGTTCATTCTCTCAGCTTCACTCGGTTTGGTTGCATCATTCACCACAGTGATACTTTTATAAGTGATTTACAGCGGTTTTACCTCGTGTTGTTAACATTAATTGTGATCGCTATTGTTCACGTAGTGAAATATATACGTACAGAACAGCATATAGACAATGACCTCAAGATGAGTGAGAAAGAAGGTACGAAATTCTCCCTCTAAGCAGTAAAACCCTCCTCTCGTCTCCATCATGCCAGCAGGTAAAGTGCGCGTTACAGTAAATTGTCAAGTATTTTTAGAGTTTAATTGTCAATTATTAATCAGTATTTATAAATAATTAGGTTTAACTGTAATTAATAGGGTAAAACCAAACAAATATTTAAAATGGGCATTTATGGTCATGTGGAACAAATCGAGTGATTTGCATTCTTATGGGGAAAATTGTTTTGGTGAGATTTTTTAGTTACGAGTTAGCTCTGAGAACAAGAAAACTCGTAAACCGAGGTATTACTGTATACTGAAAATAAATGGTGGTTTGTGTGTACCTTTTAAGGTCCTAAGAGGGATCAGACAGGAATGTAAATTAACCGGAATGCCTTGGCTATTGAACCTCTGCTTGTGAAAATAGAATTGATATTGAAGGCTTATCTATCCTTTACTCAAGTGAAAAAACTAAATTATCAGCATTTTGTTGCGATTAAAGATCAAAATGAAATAATGGTGCTAAAACACATAAAAAATATTAATGACCAAAGTAAATTGGTTAAAAAATGAATAATTGATATGTGGTAAATGAGTTGGAAGTCCTCTTAAATTACCAGGAGACCTGTCCTAGAAAAGTGATGGAAAACATATCTTTGAGTTTCGTGGGATTGATTCTGTTACCAAAAAAAAAAAAAAAAAAAAATTCAAAGGTGTTTTAGAAAAAGTTAAAGTAAAACAAAAAAAAAATGGACTTGACTTCTGTCGAAGATGTCATTTAGAGGGAGAGTTATAGTTATTAATAATTTGGTTGCGCACACATGTCATGGCTCCGTTTGACTTGAGTTGATCCACCTAGTGGGCTTTTGGCAAAATAATAAACCATTTTTTTAATAAACAAGATTTTTTCAGAAGAGCGGATTTTCGACTGTTGTATATACAAGATGTTTAACAGAACCAGTGGATTTTGTCTGGAGGAAAGTAACTGATATTATTTTTAATCAAGTGAGTGGATTGAACTTGAACTCTGTATTCTTTATAACAAATTTCACAGATTTCGACTAACTACACTTTAATGTCTGGCAGCTATTTAAAAAATGTAGGCAAGACAAAACATCTCTGTACTGGCTGCTTGAGTTGCCCCTTGTTCATGGAGCGAGGGTGGGAATGACTGGTGAAGTCGCAGCAGGACTAACTGTTGTTGAAAGAATATTATAATGGCAAAGTGATTTCTATTTATTCAGATCCATTTAAAAATATTATTATAGAAATATAATAATAATAATAATTACTCCTGGTTTAAAAGGCTTACATGGATTTTTTTTGTGGGGTTGAACTGGATAATCTGGATGAATTTTCAAGATGTCCAAAGCAAGGTGTTATATAAATGTTGTATAAAGATTTTAAATAAAACATTTCTTAAGGAACAAAAGCATACGGTTGGAAGATGATGTAAAACATGTATGGAGACACATTGTAAAGATGTAAAGGTGATCTTCAGTGGAAAATATTGCACAGCACAGTTTCTGTTAATGCATTTGTGAATAATATTAATTTGATGTGTCTGAGTGCTCTTTTTGAAAATAAGAGAAACGATTTTTCACTGCTATTTAGACTGTTTGTTTGAAGAATTTGTCTAGTGTACTTGTACTTGTTTAGTGTAATTTTTATGGGTGAAAACTTTAGAGTTTAATTCTTGTGAAACAGCATCCCAAAGAAGTAAAACTCAATTGCACAGTTGGGATGGACTGCTGTTTTGTTGTTGTTGTTTTACTTGGGTATTGGAATAAGTATTGGGTGTGGAAAAAAATAATGTTATATGGACAAATATATGCTTTAAATTTTATTATAATTTAAATTCCATGGTGTAAAGTTGTTCTTATAGCTAAATTCAATTGTGAAAATTAAAAAAACAACCCCCCACCCACCACCTCTCTCTCACAAAAGCAGGCGCACGCACGCACGCACACACACACACACAATATCTCTGAAAAAACACTGTCATGCTCACCGAGGCTGCATTTACTATAATATCTAATAATAATGATTTGGAGGTCAAGAAACATTTCTTCTTATTTTGAATGTTGAAAACAGTGCTGCTAAATATGAAAACAACAGCAACCAACTACTTTGCTTGGGAACATTATGTTTATGCAGTTTTTCATTGAGAGAAAAGTCATGAGAAAGTGGATATGAGGACGATTAGAACAATCTCACAAGCGAGGTTATATTCAAAAGCCTTAGGAATTGCTGCACAATTTTTATAGGGGAAAGACTATTGAAAAATAATTAACATTAGGAATAACTTGCACTTAATTTTCAAGAGAGGAATTTGACGTGCTCCCCTTCCAGCAACCTCTCATTTCTCAACCAGAACTAAAGGGACTGTTGAGAAACAATCCAACACATGACTGCATATTGCAGTCGACAGTCAGCCAACATAACAAGGGAGAAAATTGATCTGCAATTAAAGTCAGGCCCTCTTGCTTCACAGGAAGCTCAGCTGGAACCTGACAATGAGTAGCTGATTAAACCTGCAAGTCCCTCTAGAACAAAAGCCTCTGATTAGCCTCATGGGTCCACTTTAATGAGAAACCTGGGGTGAAGGAACTCTCTAACTCTACTTTGACAATGCCTAGACCATCCTTTCAACTGTATATAATATTGAATAGAGGCCTGACATCATTCTTTATGTCAAAGTCCCCTGTAGATTGAAGAGAGGATGCGTGATTAAGCTCTATTTCCCCCTTGAAAGCCACACAAGTGGACGTGACAAGAGTTGTGTTATTAGAGGCAAGGATGTTCTTTCAACAGCATTTCAGACTTCAAAGTCCGGAGACAAAAAAGATGCCGTAGTGTCTGCAGAAACCAATCAGTGTCAATTTAGCCCAGCAGACAGGGGATGATAATTTGAGAGTGTGTGGCACTTTCCTGTGTTTTTCGGTCTTATTAGATTGGTAAAGCAACCAACCAAAGCACTTGTTCTCCACAAGCCCTAGACATTCTGTGACAGGAAACACCTACACCTTTTCCATGTTCCTTTCCACTGTAAAAGCACCTATTTGCTCTCGTGCACAGAAGTCGACTCTCCTTTTATCTTATGGCCTTTAAGAGCCAGAGGAGGTGGAAAGATATTTTGACTGTTGAGAAAGCAGAGTGAGTTTATCAAGAGAAGAAGTGAAAAACCAAAGCTGTGGAAGGTACGAACTGTGAGGTCCTTGGCTTTCTGGGTAGATATCATTATGGCACCATTATAACTCTTGGATATATCTCTTGAGTCCCCTTGTGCCACCTTGAACATCTTCATTCTACTTCAAAGTACAGCGATAGAGAGGATCTGATGGGAAGAAACACCTCGCTGGTGACATCTGTCCCTCACTTGCAGTTCTCCTTCAAAAGAAAAGTCTCTAAATTGGAGAGCACCAATTATGGACAAGACATTGCCACAGGCAGACATTTGTGGACTTCCCTTAGCTGTTACTCTTCTCTGAACCAATTGGTAAAGATAAGATGTATCTAGATTTTTTTTTAATTCGAAATGATACAAAGAGAAAATTACAAAAAAAAAAACTTTCTATTCATCTGAATGGCTTTAAAGTCACAAGATTCTCACCACATTCACAAAACTTTCCTGTAATAAATTAGACTTTGAATAGACCAATTTTTTGTTTTTTTTAAACTGCACATTCAAATGTATCCCAAGAGCTTTTAAGTTTAAATTATTAGTATTTGTTCTTAAAAAGAGGCCCCTGATATCTTTGTTTCCTTGAAGGTCTGTCCATTTCTAATACACTGGCTACTACGCTAGCCACAATTTTACCTTAAAATAGCAAGGACTTTACAACAATCTCTGTGCAAAACTAGGGCAGGTGTGGAGGACGAATACTAGAAAACAGCATGTTATCCAAACAAGTGCCTCGGAGCTAGATTGGTAGCACTGGAGCGATGAATACAGTTCCTCCCTCTACAATGCGGATGTTCAAAGGTCTCAGCGGTATATGCTAATGCTCCAAGCAAACCTCTCATGCATACATAAAGACCCTTTTATGTTGTGCAGCAACATTCCTGATAATACACTGCCTGCCCTAAATGACAAGTGCAAATCAGCATTTGATTTTTAAATAAAATGCAAGGTCGTGGGCAACTGTGACATAACATGAAAGCACAGCCTGTGACAACGGTATGCTTCTTAGAGGAGTGGTGCTGAGTTATGTGACATCATTTATGTTTAAAGGTGATATTTTATGGTGTATGTCTAGAGGCAGAAAGATGTGCCCTACATAGGAGGTTTATTCAATAAGACACATCCCTCTCCAAAGGAGGGAGCGAAATCACTGAATAAGCAATAAGTTGAAAAATAAAATTAGAAAAGTTAAACATGCTCAACACGAGGAAAACACATGGACGTAGAAAACAATTTGCAGCACGTTTCTATAGTTGGTTGCATTGTGAGTATCTCCAGCGCGTTTCTGTATTTGGTTGTGGTGTAAGTATTTGTAGGACATATGTTGTCAAACTGATGAAGATGTTTAATTAATTTGATGATTTTTTGATGGCGCCTGACTGGGAGCACAATACTCACAGCATCGGACAGATAAGCCCTGTCGGCCGGCGAATGAGGATGGAGCTTAGTCTGGGAGTTCAATACTCACAGTGATCAGACAGGTAAGCCTCCAATGGCAGTAAGCACTTGGGAGAGCTCTCACACCATCCAAGTTCAATACTTGCAACGATCGGATGGGTAAGCACTGCCAGCAGTCGATCAGTTCGATTTTGGCTGTTTTGCCCCAAAGGCTCGCTAAAGAGCAAGTTGGATGCTGAACTGTGGTAGTGGAGAGGATATTACCAGAGAAACAGAGCTCCTGTGGAAGCATGAGGGAACATCACTGCTGTGGCTGTGGATGAAATTTTGCCAGAGAAACTGAGCTCCTGCGGGAGCAAGAGGGAACATCACTGCTGCGGCAGTGGAGAAAATTTGACAAAGAAAGAGAGCTTCTGTGGGACCATGAGGGAACATCACGGTTATGGCAGTAAAGAAGTTTTTGCCAGAGAAACTGCTCCTGCAGGAACATAAAGGAACAGTGGAGAAGTTTTTGCCAGAGAAACTGTGTTCCTAGAAGAGCATGAGGAAACACCTCTGGGGCAGAGGAGACATTTTCAGAAACCTGTTGAGAAAAATATATTTTTTAAGCACTCCTTGAATACAACCACTATCTGACATATTTTTCACTGAATAAAATTATAAAATAGAAATAAATGTTATCTAATCAGGAAATCTGTATCCAATCCCAGCTCTAACAGACGATCACTGAGGCAACACGAAAAATAACCATATCAACTTTTAAACACAACAATTTGTGTAAATACCTTTAATATTTTGTCTTGTGGAATATATGTAAATATCTGTCATGCAGCTTCTTCTTAGCAATAAAGTAATGAAAGGACAAGAGCTAAATTAACATTAGAAAAGCGAAAAGCGGGATAAGAGCACAACTCTTGCAGCAGCCTTCCATAGGAAATAGGACGTGAACATGGTGGGTGGATTGCACTCACACACACACACACACACACACACTCCCTGAAGCGTGATGGAATGGGTGAACATCTGCTAGCCCAGTGGGGAATGAGGGAACAAGAAAAATCTGCCTGTGTCTCATACCAAAACAACTGATTAGGCCCTCTAAATGACAGACCCTCTGCCAATGTTGACCTCCATCTCCATGCATCTGAGCATGGTGCGGTTACAGCAGGTGTTATAAGGACTTGAATCATTAACCTCAGGCTGACAGACAAGACTGAGCCCACCAGGCTCAGAAAAGTTGTGCACTTCAGCAGCTACCTACCACTCCAATGAGTCTGCAGAATGGATCCATTTATTATTTATTGCAACCTCAAGTTAGAGGTTGGCGGGAACTGGTTTTCCATACTGCTTTTAGTCCAATTGTTCATAATAAATCATTGGTCATCATTTACTAACCCTCAAGTTGTTCCCAACCAGTTTAAATTTCTCTCTTTGGCTGAACTCAAAAGAGGATATTTTGAAGAATATCGGTAACTAAACAGTTGATAGGCCCCACTGACTTCCATTTTCATTTCCAATGTTATTTTTTTACATACTAAGAAAGTCAATGTTTGGTTACCCATATACTTTCTTGCATTACTGCTATTACGAAACATAAGGTTATATGCCATCAAATGTGTTATTGTTCCTCAAAGATAAATAAAAATTTCAAAAATGTGAGAAAAATGTCAGCAAGATGTTTTTTAAAGAAATTATTTTAGAGCAAATATTTATTTGTATATGTTGCTAAAATTACATTTCAATTATATATTAACAGCACTGCTCTTTTGAGCTTTCTATTAATCTATTTTGTCTTCCTTTACGGGGACTTTTATTTTGACATGTTTCCACGATCAATGTACATTCAGTTATAGGACATAAAGGAGCAAGGCGCTCATATCGTGGCTCTTGAACAGAGTTTGGCTTGCTGTGTATCTATATTCATGCTAAGAAACCAAACATATAGAGAGAGTAGTACAGTTCATCTAGGCTTTACAGAACAACAATAAATTAATACGAGGGTTGCAGTGACATAGAGGTGAGTAAATGAGCTCAAAAATTTAATTTATGTGAACTATTCCTTTAAAATGTGGTTACAAGTGTAAACACACAAGGGTAAAAAACAGATTATAAGTGCACACAGACAATGCTACATCAACACTCCAGCTAGCTCTATCTGCACTCTCCTCTATCAGTTCAGCATCTTCTCATTTTCCCTCTCCCTTCTATCATTCTTGTTCAATCAACGCTTTCTTCTCCTCTGTGGTCAGTGGTCAGACACAGAGAGAGAGAGAGATAGAGAGGCAACACTCATCTGAGCCCTTGAAATAAAGACACGGGACTCCAGTCTAGATCGATAGCCTGTTAGTGACCAGTATGACTTTCATGTCATGCAATCATTGGACAGATTGCCACAGAATAGGGCAGTCTGTGATAGATCTGCCTGGGATACCAGGGAAACACAGGTGGTGCAAAATCCAGCACTGTACATACAGCCATACAGACACAAAAAAGAAAAGTATAGTGTTAACACAGCGCTGATACAAACCCTCAGCACATAATATATATCAAAGACAAATATCAGATTGAGAGTCTAAAAGAGTGTGTAAAATACAAGCTTTTCTATTAACTCAGAGAAAGATAAAGGGATAGAAAAATATCCTGGTCACTATTTTATATATAGTACAAATAAGAGCATGTGTGGTTCTAAGCTTTAAAATAACAATAAAATAAGTATAGAAGCAACTTAAGTCTAGAAGGTGCATAGATTTTGAGATACTTCATTAGTCATCTAAAGTCATACAAGAGCTTTGGAGAAATTTAAGTCATTATTCTTTGATTATCTTCCCCTTATTGAGCAGAACTCGAAAACCAAATCCTTCAAATTACTTTTGTCAACTGGATCAAATGCAGAGTTGTAGTAGAAGACCCAAGAAGACCAAGTCCATGACCATATTTTCATTCTCAAACCGATAAAATTAATTGAACTTACAAATCAGCTACTTCCAAATTATAGTCTAATGAATGCAGCAAGGAAGATTTTCAGTGATTAATTTAAATTTTAATCAGTACATCACAAAAAAGCCATTGTATGGCTTTATGAGACATGCACTGCACAAGTCATATGACCCATTTTCATTTAAGAGTTTATTAAGAATTTTGTGTGAACTATCCGTTGAAAGTCAGCATTAAGCGGAAGTTGCAATAATCTTTTTCTTGCCTATTGTGACATTCTGTATATCAGAATAAAACAGCTCCTGGAATGATGTGTAAGAAATGTAAGGTGGGACTTAATTTCATAAAAAGTTGTGGAGTATATTTAGTTTCACCCTCCACCGAGATATATGTCATAAATATGTCGTTTGGAGGGCAGGAGAGTTTTTTTTCTTTATGAACGCACATGAATTAGAAAATAATAAATATACAAAAATAGGCCATTTTGATTTCATTGTGAATTTAATAGTGTCTAAAAATAAGATATTCTTTCCCACTGAATGAACTCAAAGTAAACAGGGAAAGTTAATGCAAAAAGTGACCTCAGAGAAAAACTTATTTTGGGCATTTGACATTTATTGAAATACGCCTCTGGTCTGCATCTCTAATGCCTACATCTCAATGCAAATAACAACTCTGAAATATGACACATAGTCGTAAGTCACCGTAACCTTTTCGAAACCTCAGCAAACAATGATTAATAACTTGTTATGAGTATGAAATACAAAAATCAAACTGTTATCGATCTTAAGTTAAACTTGGATTTGCATATATACTCAGATTGATGTCTGGGCTTTGGCATTCTTATATGTTATTTGCACTTTGCTGTGGGGTTCACCTGCCTTGATCTACTCCCCAATGCAAACGAAGCCACTTGCATTTCTCTGGCCTCACAATCTAGCTTTCCTCACGATCACAGAAAGCAATTTAGTCTAAAATCACCATCTCTCACATTCCCCAATTCCCTCATGTGAAAGAGAGAGAGAAGACGAGTGAGAGAGTGGGGAGGGTGAGGGAGGGTACTGATGGCAGGAAGACTGCTCAAAGTCAACAGTGCCGGATATACATACTCTGAAATGAGCCCACTTCATCCAGACCTTGTTAATATTCCATTTGAAAATATTTATTTATATACATTCTATAATTTGTTAATGAAAAAAATATGGACAGTCAATGGAACAGTCAATGGAAACAAAAACAATGGATTCAGGTCTGGGGACGTGAGGGCCAGTCAATGCCTTTGTCATCCAAAAACTGCCTACACACTCTAGCCACATAAGGCCAGGCATTATCATGCACCGGGAGGAACCCAGGGCCCACTGCACCAGCACAAGTTCTGACAATGTCTCTAAGGATTTCATCCCGGTACCTGCATTGGCTCCCTATTAAACACTGTATACATTTTAAAATCTTGCTAATTAATTGCAAAGCACTAAATGGTTTAGCTCAGGGGAGGGCAAACTAGCGCAATTGTTGACTGGGGGGGGGTTTGAGCGACACACGCCTACTCTCCACCAAAGCTTCAGCACCACTGCCGCGACCGAGTGACATTACAGGGAAATGTAAAACGATCGTAGCATTGTTTGGGAAGCAGACACACTCTGTCAGTTTAAATCTTGACTGAAAACACATCTCTTCAACCTTGCATACACAAAACACATTATCAATTTTTATAATGTAGGTTGCATAATTTAGGTCAGCCGGATACAGGAACATTTCCCATAACATTCGTACTCATTACTGTTGACACCGTTTAGCCCGAGGTTACTGTAGTCAGCCGGATCCGAGCCATATCCAGATCAGATGAAGAACTGCACCAGGACAAGAGCACAACACTGACCTTGACTCTACTAGACCCTCCCCGGTGAAGGCCTTATGAATCCGATCTTCAACCAGGCGGAACTGGATTAAATATGTTGAGTTTCCCAATCTCAATTTGGCTTCTGTCATTTGTATCATAATCATGCACACTTTGTTTGTTTTTTCCATTCTGTTACCTGATTTAATTAAAACTAAGAATAAAATGCCAAGTTCAGCTTACCGTACCTCTCTCTCTCTCCAATTATTTGACAGATTGATCATAGATCATATTTAACAGCAGCTTTATACTAAATTAACATTACAAAAACAGTCACATGTTAATTATGATCTATGATCAATCTGTGAAATTATGGTATTCATTTTATGTATTTTATATATATATATATATATATATATATATATATATATATATATATATATATATATATATATATATATATATATATATATATATATATATATACGTAGGCTAATAGTTATTCAAACATATTTGAATTTTTGGTGTCCTATTTCACTTAGAATTATGTCACATTAAAGATGTAAAATGGTTTGCAAATCCGGAATGTTTCATGTTGACTTTTGGCAGTAAAATCAAACAAGTCAAGAAAGACGGAGGACATTTTTGTATTGTTGCATATAGGGAGTCATTTAGGTATTGTATGCATATAAAATGTACCACACACAGTATGCACTCTGCAAAAAAGTATAAAGAAACAAAGAGTAGTATGGTTGTGTGCTATTTCAGACACATTGCCTGTACGGATTTAGACCTTACTGATTTCTCCTGAGAAGTATGTATGAATTCTCACAATATGAAATCATACATTTAAAAGCTGCAAATATGAGCACTTTCAAGAAGAGTTTTGGTTGGCTTGTTTCCTTTAATGGATCTGTCATCTCTCAAATGCCAAATCCAACCTCCATCTACACACAAACAAACAGACCAATAGAGAGAGAGGGAAGAGTAAAGGAACATTCCTTCTTATTCTAATCCTTCCAATTGTCCCTGTCAGAAGATTTGACATTGAGAAGGGACTCATTCAGAGGTTAATTAAATGCTGTTTATGCCAAGTGAGAGAAATTACTACACTACCCAGAGAACACTAATGTAACAACTGTGTTCTCTGACCTGCAGAAGTGTGTAATTTCCTGTGGTGGGAGAATAATCCGTGGCTGATGACTTGAATAGAGAACCCTAGAAAATGGGCTCACCATGATAGTAGCGAGTTTCAATGACAATTGAGGTGACAAAAGCAGAAATGCTTTGTATTCCCAGTGTCCACAACGTTTATAGAAGGTTTAGTGCCAATTATGAGCACATTTTCGACAAATTATAACATTTTCAACAATGAGATGCCTTATGCATGATGCATTTAATATCACGTTGCTTGATCTGACATCTCAGAAATATTTCAAAGAGCTTAGCCTTTGATTTTGACTCCTCTATTTCATTATACAACAATTTCAGAATTTGTAATGAGCGCAGGATTTGACAGATGCAGTAGCTCTAGAGAATGGTTATGATGATCGCAGAATAAAGTCCTGATATGGGTCTGTTCCCCGCAAATGTATAGATTCTAAAAATGTAGATTCACATTTTTATGGTTCTATTGTCAGTCACAGAATAGGACTATACTGAGAAAATGCATTTTGTGTTCCACAATAAATTAAATACATATTACATGATAAACAATGAGCAAACAATTACAGAAAATCTATTCATTTAAGTGTTTAAAATATGGTCTTGTCTCACATTATCTACCATTCCCAAACAGCAGGCATCTACATCTGAAAGCAAGTTAACATGATCATCTTTTTGAGTTTTGTCGGTCTGCTCTGAGGTGCAAGTCATTTATTAAACAAACAAAAATTATTATATACAGGGGCTTCTTCTCCGACAGAATCTTCCATTTGTCTTTATGATATTTAGTGGCAGTTTATCAGGCAGTGATGATTTTGATCACTTCGCTTCACTGGATGAAACATTATTCGCAGATGGATAACACTTCATTTTACAGCTACTGTAGTAATAACTATAGGTCATGCATAATTACAAGCAATTAACCCTAAAAAAGACCTTATTCTAACACTAACCAAAATCTTAATATTAATATGTATAAATAAGGATTTGCACACATTTGTGTGCAATAGATCTTCATATGTAAATAATTAACATTTTATTGCTGTCAGTATTTCAATGTTTCAGTGTTTGAAACCATAAGTGTATGTGTCGTAGAACAACAATTTACGTAATGCTAAAATATATATATTTTTAAATGCCCTACCGTTATCTGTGGCCATGAACAGAGCAGTGTACTGGTTGTTGTGAACATGTGGAGACTCGCGGTCCAGTATGGCCCTGGTGGTGACGTTGCCTTTGAACGGGTTCACGATCAGCCAGTCGGCCGGGTCTCTCAACACAGCGAACCTGAGGGGCACACACAAGCATACATTTACATACATTTAACATTATTAGAATAGGTTGTGCTTTTAGAAATGTTTGAGTTTTGGTAAATTTCAAATGTCTTTCAGTGTATTTCTCCACTTACTACAGGGACAACCATCAAAACTATAATCTTTTGGTTCTTAGATCAGATTTTTGACCTTTAAGGAACGTGATCTCGAGCATTAGCACTACAGAGTGGTAATAGATTATCAGGAAGGTCAGCCAAAAGTGAAATAAGAAATGGAGCAAGAAAGGCACCTGGAACATGTAGGAGGCATAAGAGAACCATGCGATGACATCTTAGCCATGACCCCAGAACACCTAAGTGTGTGTGTGTGCAATTGGATAAAATAAGGTGCGGTAGTCACAAATTTACAGGCTAAATAAAAGACAAACACACCAAATGAAATGCCGAGATCTCTGGCATTACTGCTTTCAAGAAACCCATAGAGACTCTTTCAAAACAGATGAGGGGGATTTTAGTTTTTTTCTGAAATGTCTTGCTGACTCGGATACCTTTCCCAAAAGAATATACACATTCACACAACCAACAAAGATTTTTTTCGGTCCCAAGGGCCTCAAAAAATTTGAACTGCACACTAAAGCAAAAACAGAACTGGGGAATAAATACACATAGCTTATATTATGAGTCACTCTCTATACTATGTAGGATTCATTCTTTTTCAAGAACATATTTTAGAAAAAAAAAATATACCCATACACTACTGTCATACTATTAAGATGTATCTTTGGGAAAAAGTTGTGTAAGTTACCAAGTCTGCATTATATATATATAAAAAAAAGATAAATAACAGGTTTTTTTCTCTCTCTTTTTGTAGCATGATGTAGGTGTTTTCATTTCCAGACATGGTCACACTATGACAAAAATTCATAGCATCATTGTGCCTATTCTATTCCCTTCCAACAGCAAAAAACACTTTTCACAAAGTCATTCTAGCTTATCAACATTCAATCACAACACATCTCAGGGAAATGTTCTCTGATTCACGAAGAGAAGCTCTCGGAAACAAGTTAGCATGAGATAGCATCGCACTGCTCTGGGTACAAATATCTTACATCTTGACTCGGATGTGCAAGTGGAGAGTTGTAATTCTCCTGTAAAAGCAGCTGGCATTTGTTAGAGACATGTTTTTCGAGCCTGGAGTGTGACACAAAGGTTGCACATGCAGTCGATAGCTTGTATGCCACTGGATAACAGAGCAGCTTCAAGTACAAAAATCTGAATAATGTGACATTTTCTTCCATATAATGATAAAAATAATAATGAACACACATTAACACACATGCAAATCCACATAAAGTCAAGGCTATTGACTTTTTTTGTGTGTGTGGTATTGTCTGCCTTTATTTTGTGGTGTTTTTGACATCACACTCTAAGCGACACAAAATAAATGGATATTTAATTTCTGGAAACTATTTCTCAAGCCTTCTACACTGCCATTAATCAGACAGCCTGAAAGATTGCAAAGGGGGTGTGGTCTAGACACTTAATCATGCGTATTATAAGAAAACTCTTTCATTAACAATGTTTTTTTTCTAATCCACACTCACAAAGTGCTTCACTCAATTAGCCTCCTTCTCAATATCATTAGCGTGTCATTAAAAGCACATTATGCAAATTAATATGTTATCTATAACGATACGTGCTAATGACCACAAATAAGCTGTCAAAGACTTTTCACATGTAATCAAAGCTTCGGCTGATGTAGGTGTTTTCATTTCCACACATTGTCACACTATGACAAAAATTATAACAACTATGAAAGATACCACAAAAGTCTTTCGTAGGTTACGTTTCGTAGCATCTGAAGGAAAGCGTTTTGCCACAAATTATGTATAATTTTTGTGCTAATGTTTTAAGAACATTATTATACACCAAAAACTCTACTACCACAAACATTATATTGATGTCACTAGAAGAATGTTTGTTTATAACTTTGAGAAAACCTTGCCAGACTGTTAAACTTGCCAGAATGAAGAACCTTCCCTGTTAGCTGGCATGTCGGACGTTCTCCAATCCCAAATCCACAGAGAATGGACAAAAGACACAAAAGTTTTTTCAGCATCTATTTGAGTTTGTTTGACAGTAACGCAGTGCTGAAAGCAAATACTTCCTTACTATATTATTGTCACAAGAAACTACAGCAAAACTACACATAGTCACGTCACACACCGACAAAGACAAGGGAATAGCAACAGGGTTAAATACACACGGGAATGACAAACACCTGGGCGAAACTAACGAACTAAGTGACGAGACAGGTGCAGGGCGGGCACGAGAGGAAACCCAGAGGAGACCCGGAAGTGAAACAACACATGACACACCAGACAGGAAGTGACAAAGAAGTCCCGACAGACAGGAAGTGCAAACGGTAACAGTAATATTAGAAAAAACAGTATGCCAAAAGAGTAGTATGTTTGAATACATAGTTTTCGAAAAACAGAAGGTGTCCCCAGATGACCTACTACTTCTGCCGAAATTCTGAAGTGCACATTCAATGAACACAAAGCATGCAAATTATGTGGCTGGTTATTATTCCTGTTGCAGAGCATCATGGGTCTCTTGCTGTAAGCATGGGCATGTTTTTTTGAAAAAAACAGTAACAGCGTACAGCCTGTGACAGCAATTGTCTAAGAAACATGCTGTAAAAACATGCAAAAAAAAGTACACACTTGAAATTGTATTTATGCCAGCGCTTGTTGATAAAAAGATCTCTTTAAACACAAAGGGCCTGTTTACACATGGTCACTTCATGTGTTTTCTGGATAGCTATCCAGGTGTAAATGCCCTCCAAAGTGTATTTGAGAGTAATTTAAATCCGATCACTGAAAATCACTTCAGGAGGTGGTTTGTAGTGGTGCCCAAAAACATAGTGGACGTTATTGAGTGCACTCATTCAACCTCACAATGTACCGCAATAATGAGTGTACAACTGATGTACGCTCAACAGCTACAGAGAATACCCATAATGTGCACTCCGTATCTGAGTTTGCTCACTCATTTTCATTCACTTCCTCAAGTGAGCTATATTAGTGAACTAATGTAGGGAATAGTGAACGAGGGTATAGGGGCTTATTTCAGACACTTCTCTTCTATCACTGTCCTTGATCTTGAAATTGGCTAATAATACATCAATTGCAGCTTATATCTTTTACTTCAGTTGATGTGAGGTGCATTAAATTTGCACATAAAGCAGAAATTGAAGATCGGATTACCATCTTATATTCGAATTTTTAAAAACTTTTTATACTAATGGTTATCGTACTACATCGCAGCTGCATCTTTGTTTAAAAGTCCCAAAGGTATTCTCTGAATTTGGAAAGCATGCGTTTTCTTTTTATGCTTTAGGGCTTGGAATGACTTACAAATTGTATTGAAATTAGAGTTTTTGCCATCTTTAAGCACTTTTAAATGTATTCTGTATTCTGCTTTCAAAGAGTCTTGAAAGTGCTTTTCTTGAACTTTGACCTTTAATTTGTTGAATTGTTTGTGTTTTTATTAATTGTCTGAAACTTTATGTGCTGCCGTTTTTTGACCAAATCTCCTTGGAAGAAGAGATTATGATATCTCAATGGGATTTTCCTGGATAAATAAAGGATAATAAATAAGGGATAATAATAATTTTTGTTTGTTTTGCGAGACATTTATATGGCCTATCTGATCAATAAAACCACACAAACCATGTAAACAGATGTGGAAAAGGCACATCATGACAATAATTCAATGTTTCTCTAAGTGGCGTTCGTAAATACCTGGTGATTAATGAGAAAGGAAATTAATGTAATACCTGGTGATTACTAAAAAAGGAAAATTAAATACTTGATTATTTACCTTAATTTTTTGACCATTAACTAACATCAGAGACCTGTGAACATGCAAATGTGTTGTTAAATTATTGAAATATTGAAATAATGCAATTTGTTTTAGTAACACTTTTCCTTCTTTTAGTTAAATAATCTTTAATTTTTGTTATTATCTAAATAAATGGCATGCATGTCATTTTAATCAACAAAAATGCATTAAAGGAAGTAAATAATGATAGAATGACATTTTTTGAATCTCAGGGGGTATACTTAAAAATAATATTTTACATCAAAGGCCCTGCAATAATTAGATACTTTTACTGCTGACAAATACATGAGGAAACATATAACCCAGCAAGATATTAACAATTACTAATGTACAATGCTTTTAGAAGAAACATCTCCAAAAAATATCTTACTAGATATTCTTTTAAAAATTTATGTAAATTCATATATAAAATGTTTGAATATTTGTTTTAAATAAAATGTATTCTTGCTGATTAAAATTATATACAATTGTTGTCATAGTAAAAAAAAAAATAACATTGACAAAAACAAACATGACCAAAAAATTAATAAATAACAGTATGTGTTTTTAGCTTTTCATGTGTTGAGTAGCCTGGATTCCATGCTGCTAATGTGCCAGACAGCTGGACTGAAGTCCAGAAACCTATATTTCAGCTAAAATCACTTCACAAGAGATCCGGCATTGTAGAGAAGTAAACTTAAACCCCCAACCCCCAGGAAGAAAAAAAAATCACCCAATCTAAAATTTAAGAAAGGCCTCTCTATGAGACACCTTTTATATACTTTTTACTCCTTACACCCTTTCATGATGTGTCAGGCCTGGAGAGGGCCTGGGGTGCGGTGCATATTTATGCTCCTGTATCACTGCGAGGGGGCGTAGCCCAGAGGGGCTTTTCTCCACGATACCTTCTAATAGAGAACAAGGGAGAGTTGCAAACAGCTTCTCTGCTGCAGGAGGGCCATTCTGGCTCCTTCGTACATAAATTCTGATCCTTTTATTTCTGGGTTGTGCTCACGGCGTGGATCTATGTGAGGAGAGTAATGCTTCCTCACATGTACTGTGGCTTGATAAAAAAACTATTTCTCCAATAAAGATCTATATTATGATGATGCAAATAATGAAAGGTGCTTTTTTAAGTGTAAAACATCAATGCCACTAACAGTATCAATTACAAAAAAGGATAGTTTTCAAACAAATTATTAATAAAATAAACTAATTGGTTACAATTTATTTCAATGGTTCACTTTAGACATTCTACTAACAATAAACTACTTTGTAACTACATGTCAACTAACTCTTATTGGGGTAATAGTAGGTTTTCGCCATGGAATTTAAAAAATGCAAAAGATATTTGAAACATTTTACATCTCAGAGTTCTGACTTTTTTTCTCAGAATTGTGAGATTAATTCCAATTCTGAGAAAAAAAAACTCAGTTCACAATTCTGACATTTTCTTACAATTGCAAGTTTATATTTCACAATTCTGGCTATATAACTTGTAAATTGTGAGTTATAATTACAAAACTGCGAAAAATAAACTAAATCATAGTAGAAGAAATAATCTATTTGGGTTGCAACTAGATTATATAAATTGTATTACATTATAAATGTTTAAAAAAATTACAATAATTATTTAATATTGTATACTGGCTCTGATAATCATTACATATACGCACTTGCTCCATTTCTGAAAATCTGTTTTTGTGAATGAAAGTCTCTCTCTGGTCTTCATTATAGACCATTTTCACCACCTGCTGGTGAGCAGACTATGCAGATTGCACGGTTAATTGCAATGCACATTGTTTTCAAAAGAGCGATTCGACAACCTTTTTTGCTTTACACACATTTGGCATTAATTTACTTCCTTAACCTAGCCTCCAAATAATAATGAGAAAATAAAAATATATATGCACCATAGATAATGTCCGGTCTGGTTCCAGTCTCTATAAAGGCCCTCCTCCTGAAAAGCGCAGTGTGCTCTGATTGGCTGGGATATGATTGGTCAATTGGTCGAGCGTGTTGGAGAAATGTAACTTTGTTTCAACACTCTACTAACAAAATTCAACCAGGCCTTGTCCTTTTTTGCATATGCCTTTGATGAGCATGTTTAAATTAGGAAAATTGTGATGTGCATGTTCCAGGAAGTTCAGAAATCAGTTGGAGTGAACTTTGCAATTCTTTTTTCATGCTCAAACAGAATAAAGTTGAAAATATAAAAATCATAACAGGTCCTCTTTAATTTGTGCTTTAATTTTTAATGTTCTGTTCTGTGTTGAGCTTAATGGAGCTATGGCCCAAAAAACAGACCTCATTATACGCAAACACACATCTGTTGAGATGAGAAAGTGGCACACTTATACTAATACTCTGACTGCACTGCATTTGTAAAATGGGATGGCTATACCCATTAGGATATTACTTTTAATATTAAAGGCATTATAATTAAATGTCAGTGCTGTTTGGAACTGTATTGAACCACTTTCTGAGCAAAAATCGTCTTTCCCAAACTCAGCATCATTTTTGTGCTTCTCTTGGTTCATCTCTCAGTGGGATTCAGTCACACTGGCTTAACTCAACTCAACTCCCATATGTGCATCCACCGGACCCCAGATCAGATCAGTGCACAAAGATGCAGAGGTTGATGAAAAACAGCTGCACCATAAACTCTCCCTTCGCTCTCATGTCTGGGACAAATTGCCGTTGTCACCCCTGCAGATATTTCGGTTCCATATTGGCAGAAAGAGCTGTACAAAGGAAATAAATGTGACAGGGAGGCAGGAAAATATAAACAGGGGGAGACGGCCCATCAATCAGCCATGGTCAGACTCAGAGGGAATCAGACCCCTTCTGTAGGTGCAGTCCGTTCTGCCAGCCTGTCCATTAACTCCTCGTTAAAGTTCAGACTGTCGCTCGCCATCCATTCATCTCACTTCGTTGCTTAACCCTCTGACAGCCTTCACAGGTTAAGTACACACACACACACACACTCTCAGGGTTGGGGAAGGTACTTTGAAAATGCTACTTGTCAAGTTATAACCCACTCATATGTAGCTTATAAGTCTGTTTATCTATCTATCTTAAATAAAGTCTTGCATTGTCAGATTATTGATTTGCATGTAAACCGGTTAACTGGGTTAGGGTTAAAAAACGATTTTTGGTAGTTATCAGTGTTTTGGTGTGCAAATGCTCAATGGCTCCATGTAATGGGAGGTATATATATATATATATATATATATATATATATATATATATATATATATATATATATTTATTAACACCATTAACCAAGATTATTAAATTATTTAATTGTTATATCATACATGAGTGTAACTATATGTTGAATAAAACATATATTAGAATAAAAGAAAAAAACACACAGAATAATCTTATAAGGAATACAAATTTGTTGATAATTTTAAGAGTATGTGAATGTATACCATATATTATTATTTTTATATTGTAAAATGATAATTTCAGTTTGATAGATCAACATGCTATCTGGAACCTACCTAAGTACCCACTGGCAATTTTTGACGTAAAGCTAGAACCTCTTAGAGCAATGTAGTTTCAAATCGAGACTCCCATAAGCAAAGATGTGCCAAGCTGTGTAAAGTTTATTCAGCCACTGAGGATTCTGGAGCATGTGTTCAGACAAACGTTCACTTGATTACTGTAAGCTTAAGCAAAGACTGTGAGAATCATCAAAGCTCTTGGTGTGGTATCAGCAGTCAAGCGTATGGACACACCACACACAATCATAGATCCATCCTCTATCTCTTTCACTTTTTTTTTTTTTTTTTTTGCCTTGTGCAAGAGCTCTGAGAACGGCATAACTGATCTAACAGAGGACCCACTACTTCAGCTTCATTTCCATAAATTATCATGCCTCAGCAATGCAATACATAAAATCTAATTTATTATCATAATAAGGCACAAAAAGCAGCTCTTTGCATTGGTTGAAAATCATAACCCTATAATTAAGTCAGAGAAAAGCAATTTATCTATGCTTCAGAGAGGCCTTGCCACTCACAATCTTTCCTGTTGGCACCTTTTGGATAGTTTTAATTATTTAACCACATAATGGCTGTCTCTCACAACTGTTTCCCAGACTAATGCCACCTTGCTCATTATTCATGTCAAGAGGAAAAAGAGATCAGATACAGTTTTGTTGCAGTACATTTCCGTAGGACAAACCTATATTTTATGAATTTACATGAAAATGAGCCAAATGGTATCCTGTGGCATACAATCAGACTCTGAAAATTCTTTACCTCCCAGAAACCAATTCCCTCTCAGACCCCTAAAGTAATTCTATTGGCAGAAAGAACATTAAATGGGAATTTTATTCTGCACCTGATGTATATAAATGTATATTACTGTTCAAATGTTTTGGATAATTCAAGGATTCATTAAATTGTTTAAAAGTGACAGTAAAGACATCTATAATGTTAATTAAGAGTTTTATTTCAAATAAATGCTGTTCTTTAGAACTTTTAATTAAGAATCCTGAAAAAAAGGGTTTCAGGGTTTTGACAAAAATATTAAATAGTTTTTTCAACATTGATAATAATAAGAAAATCTCCTCAAGCAGCAAATCAGCATATTAGAATGATTTCTGAAGGATCATGTGACCCTGAAGACTGGAGTAATGTTACAGAAAATGCAGCTTTGCCATCACAGGAATAAATTTCACTTTTAAATGTATTTAAATAAAAATAAAAAGTTATGTTAAATTGTTAATTTTAAAATAAAATATTATTGTTTACTGTATTTGAAACGCCATGCCACACCACGAGGGGGAGCCCATGTTCACGGTCTGTCTGTTACCGCTCCCTCTGCGACCACTTCCTGTTTGAGGACTATATAAGTGCTAGGATCGCTCATGGACTTTGTGACGTATTGCCCGGTCTGCCCCCCACTCCGTGGGCAGAGCCGCTTTACTAGCCATGTTGTCTTGTGTCTTGTGTCTTGTGTCTTGTGTCTTGTGTCTTGTGTCTTGTGTCTTGAGTCTTGAGTCTTGAGTCTTGAGTCTTGAGTCTTGAGTCTTGAGTCTTGAGTCTTGAGTCTTGAGTCTTGAGTCTTGAGTCTTGAGTCTTGAGTCTTGAGTCTTGAGTCTTGTGTCTTGTGTCTTGTGTCTTGTGTCATTGTCATGTCTAGCCATGCTTTTACTTTACTTGGTTTCTTGCTATGTCATGTTGTTGTGTTTAGTTCCATGTCTTGTTGAACAGTTTAGTCTATGGGAATGCCGTAACCTTGCTGGTAGCACAGCCCTACTAAGCCTTAGCTAGTACCGCTAGTGGTAATGCCAAGCAACCTTACTGGTAGCATAGCTTCTGGACCATGTTTGTCATGTTGAGCTTATGCCATGTCATGTCTAGCAATGCCATGTCTAGCTATGTCTTGTTTCATTGTTATTTCTACCATGTTTGCCATGCCAAGTTTTACCATGCCTTGTTTTTGTTTTGCCATGCCAAGTCTACCCCATGCCATGTTCTATGTTTTATGTCTGGACTGATCCTTTGTTCCTGACCTCACGCCTGGTATATGGTTTCTGATCTGGATTGTCCCTAAAATAAACTGCACTTGGATTCTACTCGGCTTAACGCCTCCCATTTCATTACAGTATTTTTGATAAACTAAGTAAATGTATGTTTAAATAGGTTTAATATTATTTACCAACTGTAAGTACTTAAGAAGGTAAGTGTTAAACAATAACATTTATACTGTAAAAGATTGTATATTGTTTGAAAACTTTTTAGACCATTCAAATGATAGTTTGTCAAGATTATATCAGAATTATGTTATGTATTAACATGCAATAAAATGAAAACAACAACCACAAGGACGCTGCTGGGCCTGTGCGAGTAAATAAGATAATAAACTGGCTTAGAATTATAGCTGACACTGTGGAATTACTTAGGAAAATCATCTGTATCATGATTCTGTGAGGAGAAATGGTTAACTCTGTGAAGAAAGAAGTCACAGAAGCCAGGAGTCTTCACATTTATAACGATTAATTCAGTTTTTCTGAGTGCAGTTACTCTTTTAAGCAGCCTCTGCAGAGTGAGACTTGACGTGAACCAGCGCAAACTCTTCCCTCCTCCACTGTCACCTAACTCAACGCAGATCAGAAGAGATTATTCTGAATGCTGCATGCTTGTTTTATTTATTTCCAGGAACTCAAGAATAAAATAAAAGGTCACTATGGTTAGTAAGAATTTCTCAAGGTGTGAAGGCTGCAGAGATGTTGTTAATTATAACAGACAACTGTACTACAGTATGGCATTGTTGAATAGGGACAGAGAGAACTCCAAATAAACTAAACGCACACATTTACAATTACTGTCGATTAATCAAAGCTTAGAAATTACAGCAAACTTAACTCTACAAAAGAGTTCATTTAACACTGGTGATTAATGGCTCGCCCACACATACACAAAGAGACAATTAACATATACAAACCCACATAATTGACTTCAGGGAAAGCTACAGTGAAGTGCGAATCTAAAAACTTTTTGCATGTAAACGCATATGTCACTGCAACACCATGTCAAACCCAAATACATATACATAATACTTCCTGTGTGTCCCTCCTGTGTTCCCGTAGCCACCCATGTTACCAATGCCAGCGGTTTATTATTATCCCTGCCTATTTATACTGTCATGTTTCCCATTGTCCTTGTCTATCGTTAATGTTACTACGTGTAAGTGTATGGATGCATCCTCTCCGATTTTTGCACTCCCATGTTCCGTTTTCTGTTCCTCGTTTTCATTAAAGTACTTTCTGTTTGCAATCTCCGTGTTTCTGCGCATCACACACCAGCTCATCCGTGACACTAGGGGCATCAAGGTGTCTTAAAATAATTTGAAATATTATTAAACATATTAAAATAAATTGGTCATTAAAAATGTATCAAAGTAGTTTTACATGAAAACTGACATATCTGGAGAAAACTATCTTGGCAGCATAGAACAGTGGTAAACTAAATTGACAAATTTGTAATTTGTACCACCAACAAATGTCAACGGATCTAAAACATATTGGCAAATTTATCTTTTATTCCATTCTCCAGAGATATTGGACCATTTTATGTTTACTTTAATATGTTTTCATCTGGCTAAGCAAGGTTAATAGCGAGTTTAAGTTAAATAAGTTTGCAGTAAATTCTGCATTCAAAGAACTTATTTTGTCTTGTTTTCATGAAAAAATAAGGAATAATGCATAAAAAATTATTTTAAGATTAATCACTATTTTAGTTTATACTTCTAATTTCTCTAATAAAAAAAGGTTTGAAAACAAGAAATACATAAATAGAAAATAATAGCCTGTGTAGGGTGACCTTTGACAATAGACCTTGGAGTTATGAAGAGTGAGATCTTCCCCTCTAATGAGAGGAAAACTGGCCTATCATCTAGACATGTCTTTCAGTCTTTGCTGATCCCAATACAAACTAATTAGAGGAGAGTGTACAAGAAAACAGAATCCACAAAGGAAAAAGTAGGCTGGTCACATCCTGTAAGTCTGATGAGAAAAAGGTTGTCAAACATATTCCTGGATGTTCTGCATTTCATTAACTGTCACTATCACTTCAAACTTTCCACACTGCACCAGTACACTGCACCAGAGGGTGGGGGCGGGGGCGGTGCAAGCGCAAGCGAGACTGTTCAAACTCCTCCATAGGCACAGCGCCACAGCCGCTTGCAGCCGCTTGCAGCAGCTCACGGACCGGTCCGGGGGTTGGGGACCACTGTTCTAATACACTCAGCGTGAATGTATCATGAAGCATACAATCGAACCAATCGAGTGAAGAGACATCAGGGGCAGGTGATGTCATGAACCAGGAACTATAAAAGGCATGCCAAATCAAACAGCACTAGCTTCTGTGTCTTCAGCAGCGCTTTGTATGATAGCTTGTCCTATTTATTGTTGTCAGTCTCCCAAGAAGTTGAAGGAACACCCCTTGTTCCATTATGGGTGGGGATTCACAAAATCTTTGGGTTGCTTGTTTGGGAGCGGAGCACGCACAGTCAGCGTTCAAGGGAATTGGCTGTGTTCATTGTGAACAGCTTCCGTCAAGGATGCTCTGTTCCCGCCTGTAGTTCTTCAAGGAGAGCGCCCAGGCTCACGGTCCTCTTGACTCGGGTTCCACTGTGACTGAGGCTTAGCAAATTGCAAATTAATCTATTGGAAGGGTTTTGAAATGGGCCCTGCCAGATCTTTGCCCTCACCCAGTAGATCAAGTGCCTTCTCTCAGTGTTCAGAAAGCATGCTCTGAAGTTTCTTCTGCCCAGAGAGAGGCACCGGCGCCACAACTATCCAGTTCTGAGGAGCTGGATTTTGTTAAAGTCGACGCCTATGAATTGTCACTTCATTCTCTAGCCTATGAGGAGTTGGTGCAGGTTGTCTGTCATGCTGTTGCCAGGTTAAACATTGACTAGCCAGCAGAGAGGCCGGATGTTCATCCTAAAAGCAAATTAGACAAACACTTCCTGCCCTCCCCGTAGGGATCTGCCATTCTTTCCCAATCTTTCCCAATCAATTTCCCAACCAATGAGGTCCACTGAAAATGATTCATGTAGAATTTATTAAAGGAGCAGGCCCTAATGGAATATCCCCATTATTCCTGGAGAACAGGGTCCACCTCACACTGATTGCCCCACACTGGCCATGCAGAGTGTGGTTTGCAGACCTAGTATACCTCCTAGATGGAGTCTCCTAGGAGATTCCGGTCAGGAATCAAAGTTCCTGCCTGGGACCTGTCCCTGATTCTCCACAGCTTGTCCCAGTCTCCCTTTGAACCTATCGAGGAGGTTCCTATCAAGTTCCTCTCTCTAAAACCGCTCTTTCTGCTAGCCATTACCTCGCTGAAGAGGGTGAGGGATCTACAAGCTTTGTCTGCACCCCTCGACCAGGCAATGCTCTCAAGGTTCCCACTAATGTGGGTCGATTTATCGTACTCCACGTCCCACACAAAAGACACAACACAGACAGGTGAGACACGACAATATGGCAGTTTCAGGGCTAAATTTGGCCATATTTCCCAGCCTCACTCTTAAATGAGATGATTCTGGTACCTATAGGAAACTTTAGTGAAGTTGTTTTAAACTGTAAACCTTTCTATTCACCGCGTGAGTTTTCCTCGTTTATTCTCGTGAATGTTTACATTCCTCCAGACGCGTGTGTCAGCACGGCATTACAACAGCTGGCTGAACAAATAGCTGAGACTGAACGGAAGTATCCAGACTCTCTTTTAATCATTCTGGGCCGTGAACTGCCAAAATACAGACAGCACATTACATGTCCCACCAGAGACAGTAATATTCTTGACCACTGCTACACCACAATAAAGAATGCATATCACTCCGTCCCACGGGCAGCTTTGGGGCTTTCTGATCACTGTGTGGTTCATCTTATACCATCCTACAGGCAGAAACTGAAATCAGCTAAACCTGCAAAAAAGACTGTGAAAAGATGGACTAATGAAGCAGAGGAGAATCTCAAAGCCTGTTTTGATTGTACGGAATGGAATGTTTTTGGAACTGCCAGCACTAATCTGGATGAGATAACGGATAGCTGTAACATCATACATCAGTTTCTGTGAGGATACACACATTCCTACAAGGACATTCTTATCATTTCCTAATGATAAACCATGGTTTACTGGGAAACTCAAACAGCTTCGTCACAACAAAGAGGACGCTTACAGAAGTGGGGATGGTGTTTTGTACAAACAGACCAGGAACAGACTGACAAAGGAGATTAGAGCAGCCAAAAAAAGTTATGCTGAAAAGCTGAGAAACAAGTTTTCTTCCAATAACCCTGCTGCTGTCTGGTCAGGCCTGAAGAATATCACCAATTACAAGCCACCAACCCACCGACCTGCTGAGAACCAACATCTGGCGGATGAGTTAAATACTTTTTACTGCAGGTTTGAGAAACCCAATCTCACACCTCACACCCACTCTGATCTGCACTTCACACGTCCCCCAACACCTCCTGCACCCCCTCTCCACCCCCCCGCCATCCAACCAGAGCTTAAGGTCTGTGTGGAGCAGGTATCCAAAATCTTCAAAAGACAGAAGATAAGGAAAGCTTCAGGCCCAGACGGCATCTCATCTGCTTGTTTGAAAGCCTGCGCTGACCAACTGGCTCCAGTCTTCACGCGGATCTTCAATAGATCATTGGAGCAGTGTGAAGTTCCCCGTTGCTTCAAACGCTCCACCATCATTCCTGTCCCCAAAAAACCCAAAATCACTGGACTTAATGACTACAGACCTGTCGCTCTCACATCTGTGGTCATGAAGTCATTTGAGAGACTGGTTCTGGCCCACCTGAAGGACATCACTGGACCCTTGCTGGATCCTCTTCAATTTGCCTACAGAGCAAACAGGTCTGTGGATGATGCAGTCAACATGGGACTGCATTATATCCTGCAACATCTCGACAGACCTGGGACTTATGCAAGGATCTTATTTGTGGACTTCAGCTCGGCCTTCAACACCATCATGCCTGATCTTCTTACAGCTAAACTGACCCAGCTCTCCTTGCCATCCTCAATCTGTCAGTGGATCACCAGCTTCCTGACAGACCGGCAACAGCGAGTGAGACTGGGGAAACTCACATCCAGGTCTCTCACTACCAGCATTGGCGCCCCCCAGGGGTGTGTTCTCTCCCCACTGCTCTTCTCCCTGTACACCAATGACTGCACTTCTAAAGACCCTTCTGTGAAGCTCCTGAAATTTGCAGACGACACCACCGTCATCGGCCTCATCCGAAACGGTGACGAGTCTGCTTACAGACTGGAGGTTGAACAACTGGCTGTCTGGTGCAGTTATAACAACCTTGAGCTCAACACGCTCAAAACGGTGGAGATGATAGTGGACTTCAGGAGGAACAGCCCTGCTCTACCTCCACTCACCATCATGAACAGCACAGTGGCAGCAGTGGAGTCATTCAGGTTCCTGGGCACCACCATCTCTCAGGACCTGAAGTGGAACAATCACATTGACTCCATTGTAAAAAAGGCCCAGCAGAGACTGTACTTCCTTCGTCAGCTGAGGAAGCTCAACCTCCCAAAGGAGCTGCTGATACAGTTCTACTCGGCCGTCATTGAGTCTGTTTTGTGCACCTCCATCACTGTCTGGTTTGGTTCAGCTACCAAATCTGACATTGGGAGACTACATCGCACAATCCGGACTGCAGAGAGGATTATTGGTGCTTCCCTGCCAGCCCTCCAGGACCTGTACTCTTCCAGAGTGAAAAAGAGAGCAGGTAAAATCATCACAGACTTTGCTCACCCTGGAAACACCCTGTTTGAACTGTTACCGTCAGGACGGCGACTCCGATCATAAAAGACACTGACTTTTCTCATTAAGGATTATCTTTGTGTTGCTCAGGAATACTTACTATATATTGATTATTATGGAACATATGGTAAATTCATGCCATAAAAAAACTTTGTTTGATATATGACTAGGGATGCACCGGAAAGCAATTTGTATTAACCGGATAGTTCCGGATATCAAATTAACTATCCGGCAGGAACCGGAACCGGATATCAGCGGATATATGGATACTTGTTGCACCACAGCGAATTCTTTGTGTGTTTAGAGTTTAGACTACAGTGTAAATAAAAATGTGTTATGCCCTGTGTTTGTTGTTGTTTTTGACACACTACATAGATCGACAGCTAGCAGAGGTAAAAAATACTTGGTGTACATGACAAAGTAGTTCTTAGTCTTAGTCGACTTTGTTGG
>JAWRVZ010000003.1:3405000-3510000 GCA_037043235.1 Rhodeus uyekii
TGTTGCCTTAAAATGCTGTCTAGGTAGGCACCTCATTAGATTTAAAACATAAATGAGCCACATCTGAGTTTAGTTGCTGCACTTTGCTCTAAACAATCTTCCTCTGATAAATCCCTTTATTGTCAAGACAACTTGTTCCGCTTGGGCAACCATTGGCGCTTTGTTGAACAGATTATGGCTCATAAAGGGGGTAAATCTAATGGATCGGGCACAGTACTGAGTGGCACAAACAACAGAGCCCATACCAGCTGACTGTGTGTGTGCGTGTATCAATAATTCAAATCATGACCCTCTGTTGATGTGTGTTCTTGGCTCGTGGCGCTGAGAGAATTTACAGCCTGGCGTAAAGAGGGAATTTAAGAGGCCCTAGACCAGCAGCGTCAGTCCCTCAGTCCAATAAAAGGGCGAGAGAGTGTAAGGATGTCAGTTGGGCAGCTCATACACACAGGATGTCCTCTGTCAGCACAGTGGCATGCATACAATGGAGAGCATTCACATCTCAGCTTATAGAATGTCTTTTTGGTGCTCAAAAACGTGCACATGTGACCTCATGTATACTGTCCAGAAAGCCGTATTAACAGCTGTGATTTTACACAGGACTTGTAGAGCTTTACATGCCTCGTGTCAGGGCTTTAACGCGCCACTCAACACAAACGTCACGTATTCCTTGACCTACACTTTCAAGAAGGGCAATGTTACAAGATTGCAAGTGAGCGTTGAAAGCATTGTAAACAGCTGAAATAGTGAAGGCTAATGAAATGTTATGTTTGAGCTTGCAGCAGAAAAAGGCAGGAATCAGGCTAATTATCCGGTAAACATTTGTTGCAATTTGAAAGCTTAGTGACAAATGAAGATGAAACCAAAATTGATTGAACTTTAAGTGTCATGTTCAATTAGGGCTGCACGATTAGTCAAAATAAAAGGAAATTGCGATATGGATTAGTGCAATTTTTAAATCACAAAGGCAAAAAGCATTATTCTTTTACACATTAGTAGCTCATGATCTGGAGCTTTTAGTGTCTCAGTTAACACTAATACTACTAGCTATTATTATTGTTTTATAGTCCTATTGATATAGAATCACAATATTTTGGGCCAAATTGTGCAGCCATATAAATAAGCACATCAAACTGCTGCTAAGCTGCTTTTTTAATTGCAGTTGTAATGTTTATTAGGAAAATCACAACTATTTTTTTGTGCATTTTTTGCATTTGCACAACTATTTTTAAGTGTATTGGAAAATATATTGAGTCTGGAGTCTGGAGTTTTATCCATTTTTACATTTCAGTGGTATTCAGAGCTCATTTTGTTGACTGGCGTGACATAGTGTGAGTTTAAATATCGAATAGGTTTTTTATGACTGCTTGTGTGCTGGTTTTGACAGGGATGACACATTCTCTGACACTCTCAGTCAGAAAGCAGACAGCGAGGCCAGCAGTGGACACGGAGGAGAGGAGAAATGCTCCACTAGAGACATTGGGTCTCCAACGGATAGCAGATTACCTGATACCTACATCAGCAGGTAGGTGAACTAAAATTTCCCAGAATTCACCTTGTTTCGAGACTTCGAGGCAACAGGTAATTAAACGACAAACATTAATTAATCAAATTCTCTTTAAGTAACAAGAGCTAAGAAAGAAATATCCTGAAAGTCCCATTGTTGTTTTTTCTTGAAGTTTATTACATAATTTGCTCTCTCCTTCTGTGTCGTGCAGCTATGTTTCCTGCCTCTTAAATCTTTCAGTGAATTTGTCTTTATTTAGATGTTCTCCTCCTTCCATAAGAGCATTTATCAAACATACTTCCTCGCGGATGAGGATAGCTTCCTCTGCAACTGTAAACCCAATGACATTATGCCAATCAAATTATAAAGTGTTGATCTTCAAAGACAAATAAACTTTTTGATATTTCAGCACTATTCTTAGCAGAGGAGGCGGGTGCTCAAACACATAAACTCTGTATTTGTTTGCATTCAGTTTGCCAGAAATCTGGATAAGAAGCGAATGTTAGTGTACTGCAATGTGATAACGGACTCATGCAGCTGACATCTGTGCCGTAGAAATTAAATGACTCTGATACTTTAGTGTTAAATTGCATTCAGTATAAATTTGAATCATTTGTAGTCATTCTAAAGCAGTATTATATGGCTTTCAATACAAATCAATTTCTGTGTTCATTGATGTCATGAAGCAGTGCACCATTGAGTTTTAGTGAAGTGCAGGTCGCTCTCTGCTGGACAAATACCTTTACTGACGCTTTAGATAAAATAGCATATAAATTGCATTCAGTTCTTCTTAATATGGTCTTTATAAGCTGTACCGTTACGTAATTTATGAATTTAGTTTAGCATCTCATTACTCATTTATTACCATCTATCACAGACTGTCTAAACGATTCTATGAACATTACGAGAGCTCATTATGGACAAGTTAAAAAGCAACTCATGGTTGAACACTTGCGCTTGAAATACTCCTTTAAATCTTACTAAATCTTACTAATTTAAATAATTTATGGGTGTTTCTTGAAATAAGCTCACTTTCGTTCTTAATATGAACTTTTCAAACTTACTAGTGGATATACAGTACTTGCATTACAGTCATCCATTTTTCCCCATAACTGTCATTTCCATCAGTGTTATTTAGTATTATTTGTATTCTATTATAGTATTATTCATATTTATTCATTTATATATATATATATATATATATATATACACACACACATACATATACATATATATGTATGTGTATGTGTATATATTTATATATACATATAATTTGGTTATTTTTTATCTTTTTTCTATTTTTATTTTATTTGTATGTAGAGGAATGACAATAAAGCTCAACTTGAACTTGAATCTTGTTTTTTTTCTTAATATTTCTAATTAGTTTTTAGTTTTTATCTCAAGTTAAACTTAATTTTAAATTTAAGTTTACATTTTTATTTCAGTTACCAACTCAATTTTATAATGTTTTATTTGATGATAACATTGCTTTCCACCATATTTTTCCGTGTCTAACCACATCTTGTGTTCTTGGAGTTTCTGGATTCTTTTGTCTTCCTGAGGCTAATTTTATTGCTAACATATTGTCTGCTCTAATAAGCCCAATTAACATTTTCCTCCACAATAATTACAGATTCACTCATATAATTACAGATTCACTCTTAATTACAGATTGAAATGACATTTAATTATATTAGCAAAGATTGAATTATTTCACATTTTAACTTTTGAAAATGTTTATTAGAGGCAAAATATTTTGATATTTTGGCTTTATAAACTTCCTTTGGTTCCCATATTTTAATCCTGACATCAGGCATCTTCTCTGAGAAGTGCATTAGTGCATTTAGATTCTCAGACATCATACATCATTATGATTCCTGGGAAGTTGTCTCTGCCAGGCCTTTTGTCATGAATATGCAGAGTAAGCCTTACCACAGACACCTAGACAGATACCTCTGACACCGATGCTAATTATGCATGAGTGCTAAAGGTTAGCGAACACTTGATGTTGCCAAATGCAGCAAGTGATGACTAGCAACGTGTACACCACTGAACGTCGTGCGTTCACCACCATTGAAGGGGTCCTATTGGGCCAAAAACAAATTTGAGACTTCTTAAAAGGGCATAGTAGGTGCAAAAAGTTCTCCAAACCTCTTCCAAAAGCTGTTGTTTTGGTATGGAAACGGATTCATTACACACTTTAATGTTATCTTTCTTTCCGCTTTGTTTAGCAGGCACAGGAAGAGGAGTGACCCTCCGACTCGTAGGCCTCCAGCTCGCCCCACTGACTCCCACTGCATGGTCCACCCCTCTCAGGGTCACCATGGTAACCATAGCAGCCACGGTAGTCACGGCACCCCAGATTTGGGATCCCCGGTAATGGGTTACAGTCCGCGGGATCTGCTGAGAGGAAGAGGACACATGCCCATGGACAGCCCCGAGAGACGCAGACGGACCGGTCACGGCAGCCTGACCAACATCAGTCGGCACGAGTCCTTAAAAAAGATGGAAAGCCCTCCCATCCGCAGGTCCACGTCTTCAGGCCAGTACACAAGCTTCTCCGAGCCTCACGGCAAGAGCCTGGATCCAGAGAGCATCGCACAGGTCAGCGGGAGGCGAGCGACGACGCCCCTTACACCATGCGCAGCAGGCCCAGCCCTGTAACATAGTCAGTTACTGCCTCCTGTTACTAATGACTAATGCATATCTGCAACACTCAATCACACACTCACATACTGGGCCTCATTTATGAAGCACAAGCAGAGAAAATGTCTTTGTAAATCACTCAAAATCCAATTTAAACATGATGTTTCTTTCTGATCCTGTTTAAACCAGGTATTAAGATGCGCTTTTGGTCCAGCGGATTACAAGTGAACAAAACAAATACAGATGTAGACGGGGGTCTAAAAGGTTTTGAGCTTGTCCACTTTCAACTATTTCTAGAGGTAGTTGAAAAACACGTTCGACCGGCTTGTTTTTGTAGTGTAAGGCCATGTGTCCATGTGTTGGCAAAATCTTTTAGCAGTTCTGAATAAGAGACAAATATCCCAATTGTGAGTTATAAAGGTTTATTTTCTTGCAAGAAAAAGTCAACAGTTATACAGACATCCAAAGCTGCCCTGCAGAGTGTGACCAAGAAGGGAGGGCTGCTTCAGCACTTATATCTCTAGTCAAGGCTAAAGGCTCAGTTGTAATTTACAGTCCACATAAGTGTTTTTAGCCAGCTGAAAACAATGACAGCACAGCGGGTTTTTTTTTTTGTCGAGACGCTTTGGTTGCTCTGATACGAAATATCCACAGAAGTGTTACTAGTATCTCAGTTCACAGATAGATTGTTTCGGTATTGTTTCTATAGAAAAATTTTGATACAATGTAAAGTATTTGCTCAGGCTCTTGTTGATGTTGTACAAGCAGAATGTGCCGGTTGGTCAGTGTTGTATTTGTCCCGCCCCATCTCCACTGTGATTGGATGGCTGGGTAAAAAGATGACAATGGTGAACATTCTTCAACTCTCTGCGACCAGTAAAAAAAACACAGAGTGCTCAGCGTGAAATAGACGATCAGCGCCTCGTAGCGCTGTTGCCATTTTAAAAATGTGACCCTTCACGGCCTATGTGGTCGCATGCAGATGAACGGCCACAAAAGAGTGTCTACTCTCTGCTTACTGACTTAACACATAAATATAATGGGAAGAGCACTAACCAGACGGGATTTAATCTTTATCAGCTGAAGGCCCAAGTTTGATTTGGAGACCATTCCATTTGTGTAACACTTTTGTGGCTATCAGAGCACAAAAATGTGTTGTTTATCCGTCATCTCCAATCACGTTCATATGTAAATTCAGGGTCTGAAAAAGTCATACGTTTACCCACCCATAGACATCGTGATGGTCGACAAACTGAATGTTCTTCAGGGTTCTCACTCTTTTTGACAAATGAATTAAATGATTTTTACCAACATTTTTGCTCTCAAAGATATATTTCTAACCAAAAAAATTATTTTGAAATGTATATTAATTAAAGAATTTGTCCATGACTTTATATATATATATTTTTTTTTTATTATATTAATTTTTTTAGCATTTATTATAAACGATTGTTTACGTTATGTAGGCCCTATTGAATTTACATGACTTTTCTAAATATTAATATAAGGACTTTTTAAAATATTTTTGCACACAGAGCAATTTCTATCCAATAAAATATTTTAGAGGTTAATTGGAAAAAAAATAATTTTGTTTATATTTGTTTGAATCATTAAGAATGGTTTTACAAAGAGTTCAAACGCTTTCAGTCTGCTTGAGTTTCATCAATAAGGCCTATTTTCATATTTTAAATTTGAGTCCTTATTCTAGGCCAAAAAACGTATATCCCATGGGTCTCACAACGTCTCTTTATAATACTTGACTTATGTATTGTTTCACTATACATCAGCATTGTTTAATACTAACAATCTGACCGTGATGCATCACGTTTTTCTGCATGTATTGCCATTTGTTTGATGTTTATTATTGGTATTTAAATTTTGGCCACCTATACACTTAAATTCTCTGTCTCTCTTCCGTAGGACATAGAAGAGACGATGAACACTGCTCTAAATGAGCTGAAGGAGCTAGAAAGGCAGAGTTCTGCTAAACACGCTCCTGATGTGGTGCTGGACACCCTGGAGCAGATGAAGAACGCTCCCACACCGGCCAGCTCCACCGAGTCCCTCAGCCAACTCCACGGGCTCCTGCTGCGACCCGCCGCCATGGAGCCGCCCATGCGCCGGAGCACCAGCTCCTCGAGCGATACCATGAGCACCTTCAAACCTGCCGTGGCCCCGCGCATGGGGGTGCAGCTCAAGCCCCCTGCCCTGCGGCCCAAACCCATGGTGGCGATACCCAAGACGGGAGCAGCGCAGCATCCGGCGCCCCCTCCACAGGATCCACTGGACAAATCCTGCACCATGTGATTTAACTGTGAGAGATACATTGAGAGCGACAGAGAGGAAACAATTTAAGATTAGGACCACTGCAGTCAGAGCCAGGTTTTTAGTGGATAATTTTGCAACATTTCAGTTTCTTTAGAGAGTGGACTAAACAAATATGGGTAACTAAAGATACTAGAAATGCTCAGCATTAATGAGGTGGTAGTTTTAAACTGTGTGTGTATAGAATGCCAACACTATTTTAGGGTTTATTAATAAACTAGAATTGCGTCGGTTACTAAGCATGGTTCAGAATAGTTGTTACTTAAACAGGTGTTTACTATTTCAGAGAGTTACATGTTCTCTTGCCCTGTTTAGTGAATTCAAACAGACATTCTTAAATATATTCAAAGACACTTGTGACTAACAGAAAGCTGTTTATGTGTATCCAGAAACTGTTTGCATGCTTGTCCGACACCTCATTTTTTCCCCGCAATACTCTGTGTGAATAGATCGAGTTCTGAAAATTATATTAAAGAAAGCAACAAATCACTACAGCTTCCTATGTTGTTAGGGTGACTTTTTATATATCAGTAGTTTACATCCACTAGAAAAACTGGTAAATGTGAATGATACAGAAACTAAGCAGGGTCTTTGTTTTCTCTGTTTACAGCATAAGGATTGTGGGAAATGTCTTTACATCTCAGATTGTTTTCTAGTCAGGACTCTTTGAAGTGATGATGTGTGGAATGTTGACGTTGGAAACGCACTGCCATATAAGGGCATGTGATGTCACATCTTTTGCCCGTCCTGATTGGCTGTTGATGTTGAGCGATTCAAGGCTTTTTTCTTTGAATATTATATTTTTGATAGTAATATTTGAAAAAATGCCCAGGGAGTTTGCGTAAACCGCATCCGCTTGTGTTTTTCTTTGTTTTTGTTTTAATACTTCTCTCTTTTTCTTATTTAGGATGAAAGAAATATATATTGTGTATACAAATGTACATCCTCTAAACCTTTTTTTTAATTATTTTGTGTCTTTTACGTACGTTACTTTTTCCCAGGTCAACAACTCCTCACGATAAACTATTTTTTTTTAGTATCTATCTGCTTAATTAGATATAATCTGTGAATAGTAAAGTCTAGCTGCCAAAAAAAGTAAAGTTCTTCAAGTGCTGCTTAGAGTTTGATGCGGATAGGCTACGAGAATCGTTTCTTTGTCTGCTTAGCTGTCTAAAACCCTCTGCTCGGATCTATCCTATAAGCATGAACGATAATCCTTTTAGTTGTCATATGCAAGTTCTTATCTAGAAACTTTTGAGGCAATATTTCTTGTTTCACCAAACAAGGGATGGATGCCAATAGCCATGGACTCAGAGACTGTTACTGCAGTACTTTTGTGGGATAGTGCGGTTCCTTTTGCGTGCTGGAGGCCCATTATCCCTTCATAATAATGTCACATACAGCACCACACCCAAATGAACTCAGTCACATGATGTACCCAAAGACAAATAAATATGTATAGCATTAGTCACTCCAGTGTATTTGCACTCCAAAATTAAAAATCTGGGATTTCGTATACAGTATATCAATCGGATGTTATCTGTGCATCAACGTTCACATTGCTATGACGGTTTGACAATAGTTTAGTGTGTGTACTTGTACTGTATTCACTGATAACTATACAACGGTTTACTCCTATTTAGGTAGAATATGCTATGAAATCTGTCCATCGCTCAACCAAGGGGACAAACTTTAAGAAAATATAAGCAATGCCTGTTTTTAAACATGTAATTATAAGGAACATACTAAAGCCTTTTGATTACCAATTTATATTGAGTGATATTACAAAGTTTTTTTATTTTCTTTAATTTTTTAAGTGTTCATTTACGTTGATGTTTGAGATCTTACGGCTCTCAGCTAAGCCTTGAGAAATGTTCTCCCTGCAAAACAACACAGTAGCAGAATCTCTTGTATGTACTTAATTGCTGTTATATCAGTGTGTCCATGTACATCTCTGTACTATGTACTTGTGAAAGTGCCTTTAAAAACTGTTTTTGGAGGAACTTCATACAAACGTCCTCTGTGCCGTGGCATTCTTATTTCAGATCCAGTATACTGAGTTGCTAGGGATTACAGTAAATAAATTATTACTAACGTTGTTCTGTTTATTAAGTTGTAAGAATGATCAAATAATAAAGATACTGCTTAGCCATTGTGACATTGCACTTTTATGTACGACTGTATATTTGGCATGTAACATCCTAACAAGTTGTAAAGCTTTTGGAGGACTGCTTCGTCTTTCTAATAAAGAACATAGTTTGGTCAGTTCACTGAAGTGTTGGCTTGTATCTCCTCCTCTTATGCTCTCCTCAGACCTTGTTGTTTTCAAAAGGATATGAATGTATGTGGTGAGTTGGCATTAAATAGACATGGTGAAGTCTTCACAACAAAGACATTGGCTTAATGATTCCCTAGTCTGGGATTAATTATTTCACAATTGTCACTGTTAATGAGGAAGGAGTGTTAGAGCATTTTCAAAAACAAGATCTGGTGAAACACGGTTGTTCCAAACAACTTTATGGCTTCTTTAACCCTTTTATTGAAGATACACCAACACTTACCAGGTCAAATTGAAGCAACATTATAAATTACAGCTCAGAAGCCGTATTAATAATTTAATCATAATATGAGTTTCTACCTGTAATCATGCTGCTTATGTTTTCATTTCAAGCTAATCAACAAATGAAGGCCAAACCACAAGCCTCTTCTGTAAGTTTAACTTATTTTTTGTTGCATATATATATATATATACACATGCATACAGTATATTTAATTTTTAAATTAATGTTTTTGTTGTAATTAGGGGGAGGGGTACAAATAACAGTTTTACAAACATGTTTATTGTAGTTAAACTATGATAGCCACAAAATAACCATGGTTTTGCTACAATAACCATAGTTTAAGCGTAAAACTACTAAACTTGTTTTATAAGTGTGAAAAGAAAGAGGATGTTGAGACCTGACAAACTGGAAACTAGCAGGAAGGAAATCATTGACTGGAGGAATGGTCATGGTTAAGGGCAATTTAAAAATATCAAAGTAACCAGAAACAAATACAACAGAGAGCATTTTAATATGTTTATTTTACAGGTTCAAATAAGATTCTGAATTTTAGAGCTATGTTGCCATGGTGACCTATTGCAAGGTTTCCTGGAATTACAGGCATAGATGTATAAACATAGATTCCTCGTTAGTGTAACCCTTTCGCCATTTTGGAACGGTCAAAGCACGCACTAAGAGTCTGGAACCGTAGTTGGACCATCTATGAATCTCTATATCTGCAATTGACTTCAGCTGACGATTTTGCGAAAAGCTTTAAAATGTTATTTAAGACATTAAAATGTTACCATAGTTTAAAAACGTACTGTTGAGTTCATGCATATAAAATTTGCAAACAATTCATACACACCTGTAAAATGTTATCCCGTTTTTTCAGGAATAGTCGCAAGCTTGTGGCATGATTGGCGATGCATTGACCGTTCCAAGATGGCGGATGCGACGACGTGTCTGGAGCGGTCGAATGCGAATTCTACTTATCTCATTATGGTTTCAGGCAGCAGGAGGCGCCAAAGAGCAGCGTCAGTTTCGCTTTCGTTTCCGTGTAAATGCCCCAAAACATCGGCTAAATCCAAGAAGCAGTGAAACTAATTACTGTCGTTGACTGGATCGACGAAAATGTCGGGTATCGTCTCTAAGCACATATTTAACTTCCTCTGTAAACACGAAGGCTGTACGAACTATGGTAAAGTCGAGAGTAATTTACGGCAGAGTTTCACGGTGGCGGATCAGGTTTTGTCTCAGGTGCTCGATGATCACCAGAGGTTTGTTATAGTTCGGGATGAAGGGTCGAATCCCAGAAGCTCCATCCCAGCCGCGGGCAGCCTGATCATCGCCAAAACCTCACTGCGAGTGTGTAAAAACGACAAATGTGCCGGATGTGAAGACCTACACCTTTGTAGGTACTTTGTATGTGGAAATTGCAGATTTGGGTATGTAAACTTTGAGTTACTTAGGCCAGACAGTTGTTTAAATATATAATATATTGAAATACATAAATAACAATAAAAATGTCATAAACATTTAAATAGAGACAATGTATATAGGCCTTTTTGTTTATGTTAGTACTTTACTTAGTTTGTTTACTTTTACTAGAACTAATCCAGTTGCCTCTTGATAATATCTTTTTTCTTTTATCCTTTCATTGAATTAAACCATGCATTTAAATAGTGTTGGTAACTATTTTAGTTTTACTAGTAGCTATTCCTTAGGTAATTCATTTGATGTCATCTAAACTATTCAAAGAGTTACTCGTATGTATTCCAGTTTTCTTTTTAATTGAACTATAAAGTAACTATTTGATTAGTCATTTGATTACATATGAGTAAAAAGCCAGTTGCAGCTAGTAGGATGAGAATTGTTACCAGTATTACTTCTTGTCTCATAAATCATTACTAGTATTTACTCTTAAGAACTAGTAATGTTGGAATAGGTGTCAGCAATAATTGGAATAGAACGTACATACTGTATATATTCAGGTAATAATAATATTCATTATTGAATTGTTTACACAATTTTTGCTCAGACACAATTAGGCTACAGCTTGTTTGGAAATAACACAATTATATATCAACTCTGTGTGTTATATTTGGATGATCTGTTTGTGGTAGAACATACAATTTCAGTTTCTATAAATATATCTAATTTGTCTTATTTTTCATTCTTAGGGCCAAATGCAAGAATTCACATGATCTGATATCAGCGCATAATTCTGACCTCCTGTTAAGTAATGATCTTCATGGCCTTAGCAGTGGAGAGTTGTTCCAGCTTCTGCTTCAAAACGACCCCTCATTACTTCCAGAGGTCAATATCTGTAAAACAGGTTTGCTAGTTATCTCATTCTCTATTCAGGTGGCTGAGGTCAAGTCAGACTTTGGATGGCATTTGAAACTGACTGTAAAATATCTAGAATAGATTGTATAAACATCAACTTCTCTCCCACATGGGCACATCTCACTCTGCATAACAAGGAAAATGATTACAGAATCTGTGTACTCTGACCCAGGATGGCCCAACATGCACAACGTCTATTTATCTTCACGTAGTGACCACCGTATGTGATTCCTGTCTGTTGATTTTAATTTGATGTAATTTGTCTAGGTGTGCTCCCACTACAACAAGGGGAATGGTGAATATGGCAGTTGTAAATATAAAACATCCTGTACCAACCTGCACCTCTGCCAGCACTTCCTGCAGGATTCCTGTAAGTTTGGAGCGGCCTGCAAAAGGGCCCACAGCTTTGATGCAAATGCTCTAAAAATACTGAATACTCGAGGACTCGGTCCAGAAAACATGCGGAGACTCCTCACGCTTTACAAGAACAAGTTGATGATTGCTTCTTCCTCTTTCAAGAAAAGTGAGACAGGTGAATGGACGAAAAGAACCACAGATTCTATGTTTTGCAGTTTAGCACATATTATTTTACACTGAACAAAATAGCTGTGGATTACTGATCTTATTTGTTTATGTTCTTCTCTATGTCTCATTCCAATCTGGACAGCTGTTCTACCAGCAGTGAAAGGACGCATCAGACACAAATCCAGTAGCTCTGTCAGTGAAGCGGATCAAAATGAAATCTGTCTCTTTTTCATACGTTCTGGATGTAGTTTCAAAGGTGATGTCTTTGAATATCCCTAATGCTAATCGCGAACAAGAACTGTGTCCGAAATCGCATGTCTTGTAGGTGCTACAATTAGTTTGAAACACACTTTGCGGCTAACCATCGCCGTAGACGTAACCTACCATCGTCAGTCGCCGTAGACGTGACCTCTATTGTCAGTCGCCGTAGACGTGACCTCTGCTATCAGTCGCCATAGACGTGACCTACCATTGTCAGTCGCCGTAGACGTAACCTACCATCGTCAGTCGCCGTAGACGTGACCTCTGTTGTCAGTCGCCGTAGACGTGACCTACCATCGTCAGTCGCCGTAGACATAACCTACCATCGTCAGTCGCCGTAGACGTGACCTCTGTTGTCAGTTGCCATAGATGTGACCTACCATCGTCAGTCGCCGTAGACGTAACCTACCATCGTCAGTCGCCGTAGACGTGACCTCTGTTGTCAGTCGCCGTAGACGTGACCTCTGTTGTCAGTCGCCGTAGACGTAGCCTACCATCGTCAGTTGCCGTAGACGTGACCTCGGTTGTCAGTTGCCGTAGACGTGACCTCTGTTGTCAGTTGCCATAGACGTGACCTACCATTGTCAGTCGCCGTAGATGTGACCTACCATCGTCAGTCGCCGTAGACATAACCTAATATAGTCAGTCACCGTAGACGTGACCTCTGTTGTCAGTTGCCATAGACGTGACCTACCATCGTCAGTCGGCGTAGACGTGACCTACCATTGTCAGTTGCCGTAGACGTGACCTCTGTTGTCAGTTGCCATAGATGTGACCTACCATCGTCAGTCGCCGTAGACGTGACCTACCATTGTCAGTCGCCGTAGACGTGATCTACCATTGTCAGTTGCCGTAGACGTGACCTCTGTTGTCAGTTGCCATAGACGTGACCTACCATTGTCAGTCGCCGTAGATATGTCCTCTGTTGTCAGTTGCCGTAGACGTGACCTACCATCGTCAGTCGCCGTAGACATAACCTAATATAGTCAGTCGCCGTAGACGTGACCTCTGTTGTCAGTTGCCATAGACATAACCTAATATAGTCAGTCGCCGTAGACGTGACCTCTGTTGTCAGTTGCCATAGATGTGACCTACCATCGTCAGTCGCCGTAGACGTGACCTCTGTTGTCAGTTGCCATAGATGTGACCTACCATCGTCAGTCGCCGTAGACATAACCTAATATAGTCAGTCGCCGTAGACGTGACCTCTGTTGTCAGTTGCCATAGACGTAACCTACCATCGTCAGTCTCCATAGACGTGACCTACCATTATCAGTTGCCATTGACGTAACCTACCATCATCAATTCATTCTTAAGTCTTACCCTCCATCAAACACGGACTCCAGAATCTTGGCAGAAGTAGTAGGTTATCTGGGTACGTTTCGCCTACTGTTTATATGAATTACTACCACTTTTTTGCCATACTGTTTTTCTCAGCCTTTAAAATTGTCAAATACCTTTATTTTTTTATATAAATCAATCAACTTGTCAGCATAAAGTAACCTTTTTTTGCATAATCTTATAGTTTTCTATGCTATAAATAAAATGTGCATAATAATTACAACTTAAAACAATGAAATGTGTGCTGCAACGTGACTTGGACACAAAGGTAAACTCAGCTCACAAGGTGCCACAAAACATGTGGTATTATTTGCAAGCATTTATTTGAGTAGAACAGCAGCTTAATTCTGTTATGTAGGGGTACTTAAAAATGTGGACCAAAAACAAAGGTTGAGAACCTCTTTATGTTAAACAAGAAGCCCATTTGATTACGTGTGTTTTATTCTCAAAGCAATGTGTTTGACATCCCATCCTATGTGTTCCTCTAGACAAGTGTGCCCGTTTTCACCACCATCTACCCTATAAATGGCAGATATTACAGAAGGATGGAACTACGTGGGGTGACTTACAGAATGAAGACGAGATTGAGAAGGCATACTGCAGTCCATCTAATGTTCTGTGGTAAATAGATGCACATATTATTCCTATACACCTTATTCAGAGCAGCACCATGACGGGTATCAAAGAGAGGCTGTGAGGGTTAGACTTACTGTGTTTTTAATAGCATCCGCTGATGTGTAAAGCTCAGAGATCACTTATTAAGTTTTTTGTCTTCTGAAACATTTTGGAAATATTTTTTGCAGTGTCAGCAGAACAATAAAAAAAATGAATAACAGTACTGTATGTCTGTCCCTTAGAGCCTTGTTTTCATTCCTGTTAAAAAAATTACTGGAATACTGCATGGTCTTTCAGTGGGTTTTCTATTAACATTAATGTTGAAAATCTAGCGTTTCCCAAAGTTACCGATGACACTGTAGAAAGGCTTTATATAAGAGGGAAGGTTACTGAGATAAAATTAGTAGTATTCATGTAATCTTAATATGTCTGCTCCTATGCGGAGACCCGCTTCATGTAAAATAAAATGTTTTGTTACGTTATTTACGTGACATGCAAGGTTTCAACTTTTAGTCATTTCTTTATACTTGTTCGAGTTTTATAACACCCTTTCCCCCACTTGTGACGTTCTCCATATCGCAGCATTACCCAGAGCATCTCGGGGCATCAGGTAGTAGACTTCACGACAATGACTTGTGGAACATCAGAAGTCCGTCGACTGTCCACAGCATCTTCTGTTACTAAACCACCCCATTTCATTCTGACCACTGAATGGATCTGGTTCTGGAGGAATGACAAGGGAGGTTGGACGGAGTATGGAAAAGGGGTCAGTGACACATTTGCAATAATACCTCTCAAAAATGATTCTAAAACCTGTTCTTGAAGAGTTACAGATTTACAGTGTAATATTTATGCAGTTATTTATGTCAATATACACAAAAATCAAAACGGTGAGCTTTTAACTATGCAGTAATACTTTGGTTTATGAGTTTAATTCGTTCCTAGAGCGAGCTCGTAACTCAAAATTCTCGTACACCCAAACAATTTTCCCAATAAGAATGCAATAAAAATCACTCAATTTGTTCCACATGACCATAAATATAAATTTTAAATATTTTTGGGGTTTTACCCTACAGTTAAAATTATAACCATTAAGATCTCATATAAATACTAATTAATAATTGACAATTAAACTCTAAAAATACTTTTTTAGGTATTTTTTTATATTTTTACTGTAACACGCACTTTACCTTTGAGTCGCGTCACTGCTGGCGTGAAGGAGACGAGAGGAGGGTTTTACTACTTACAGGGAGAATTTCATCCCTTCTTTCTTACTCATCTTGAGCTCATTGTCTATATGCTGTACTGTACGTATATATTTCACTATGTGAACAATAGCGATCACAATTAATGTTAACAACACGAGGTAAAACCGCTGTAAATCACTTATAAAAGTATCACTGTGGTGAATGATGAACCAAACCAAGCGACGCTGAGAGAATGAACGAGTGAAGGGGTGATAGGCTTTGTGAGAGGCTGTCGTTAGGATATTTCCAGTAAAAATGCGCCCGAAGATGCTGAGCGTTAGGACTTTTCCACCAAAAAATGCACGTGGGCGAGGGAAAAAAAATTCTCGCATTCCGATACAATAATCGTATACAAAGTCACTCGTAAACTGAGGTATTACTGTATTACTTTTACAGTGTAAAGTTGCTATTATTTGTGTAAATATATTATACAAAAACTCTGTTAGCTATTAACTACATTTCTTGCAGGAAGATTCTAAGAACGTGGCGTCCGTCACCTCAGAAGACCTCGAGAAACATTACCTGGCTGACAGTGAAAAGGAAATCTCATTCACTTCACAGAACCATCAGTACATCCTCAAATTTAAAGGTACTTACCAGTGTTGTTACTATTATCTAAAACTAAATTGTTTATAAGTTGAAATAAAATATAAATATTCAATGAAAAACTTAAAAGAGCATTAGAAATGTTGCAAATTGTTCTAATCGAAATAAATATAAATCTGAAAAAAGCACATACAAATACTTAACCTAAATTATAACGAAATTGAAAATCTAAAAATAAAGCTAACACAAAATATTAATTAATATTACAGTAACATTGGTATTTAATTATGCAACGTTGACATTAACTTTTTTATTGGAGTAAACAGAGTTTGACATGATGTTTTGGCAAATCATTTTCAGAGATGTGCCAGCAAAATGTGAAGTTCAAAACCGAAAGAGACATTAGAAGGAGACCACGTTTTGTTTCTGCCGAAGACGTCAAGAGTAAAATCAAGGGGTATGATATACTGTACCATTTGTCACTTACATGCACACAACATTAAACATGATTTATTTGTGATTTATATATGGTGTTTTAATTAGAGGTGAGTCTCCAGACAGCTCAGCATCTTCTTCTGTGGAAGTTCCTCCTTACTGGGACAAAGGAGCTCTTCCTAGCTTCACCTACAAGGTATATCGTCCAATCCCATTGAGTACAGGGAGCTCAAGCAGTTATTATAACTCTACGGGAATAAATTCTGTTCTGTACTTGAAGATTAGTATTTCTACTCATTTAGCGTTATATCCAAAGAGACATCACATAGCTTTATGTTTGTCAAAAAGCATCAGTTACTAACAGTCATCCAATAATTCTGAGTATCTGAAACTAAAACAGTGTAACGTTTCCTCAGATTATTCCTCTACAAAGTTCTTCCAAGGAGTACCAAAGGGTGGGTTCCATGTTTAGCAGAACAATGCCCAGAAGCATCATTCGAAGCATCGAGAGAGTGCAGAATCCTTCTCTCTGGAAGGTCTTTCAGTGGTACGTTTCTTCATATATTTCTTTATAGCATTTCACTAGAAAAAACAGCAACAACGTGACTTTACTTGTACTTGAGCCATACTGAATTTATAAAAGCTATTCAAAAGTTTGAATAGTCAAATTTTAGATTTGCAAACAAATGATGCTAAAGCTTTTCTCAGAACTTTCACTTTCAAGCCATTTTAGTGAGTGTATGGAGTCATTTCCCCTCAACAACTATGAACTATGAACATGTTCCATGAACGTTTGATGACAAGAAAGAAAACCAATACTTAAGTATTCTTTTGAACAATATATATATATATACTATTGTAATTTAAAACATAACTTTTTATTTCTACTTGTGCTGTTTGTCTTTAAAATAAATGCCACATGCTTTAATATGAATAATTATAATATTAAATGTATTATAATTATTTTATAACATATTATATAGAAATGTATAATAACATGTCAATAAGTCACCATGAAATCAAAATTTCCTATTCTTATATTAACCCTAACTTATCTTAAATTCATTGTAATATTTAACAAAAAACAACTTTCCCTTCCTCTTGCAATGATACTTTTGGGTGAGAATACCAATTATACCTTGTTTTTCTTTACTAGGCAAAAAGAAAAAATGAATTTGAAGAATGGAGGGAGCGGTGTGGTCCAACGTTACCTTTTCCATGGTACGGATGATTCTTACATAGACGCCATCTGCGAGCAGAACTTTGACTGGAGGATGTGTGGCAGTCATGGGACGACTTATGGGCAAGGTATGGATGCATTCGCTTCATCATATTATGTGCAATGAAAGTTATTATTAAATAATATTGTATGTTTCTTAATGAATTTTTAATGATATACAGGTAGCTATTTTGCCCGAGATGCTTCATACTCTGACAGATATGCACAATCCATGAACGGCAAGACAAAGAAGATGTTTGTGGCACTGGTGCTCGTCGGAGATTTCACAAGGGGTAACAGAGGCCTACGCCGTCCTCCACAAAAACCCCAGAGTCAAAGCTTATACGACAGCTGTGTTGACAATGAGAGTAACCCCACCATTTTTGTGGTGTTTGAGAAATTCCAGATCTATCCTGAGTACATCATTGAATACTCTTAATTTGTATAGTATCAAAATATATATTTGATACGTTAAAACATTCTAATAACTTCAAGCAGGTCTGCTTATCCACCTATTTCTTGAAATAGCTCTGAAAGTCCTGTTATACATTCATAATCGCTGAACATAACCAAAATCTACAACTCTTAGGCATTTAAAGCGTTTTCTTTTCAGAAAACCTTTGTGGGGTGTATTGTGTTTTACTAAACAATCAAAGACGTAACAGGAATAAAATCTGTCTTGGGCACAATAATTTAATTTCCTTATTTAGTTTTAAAGTAAAGGGTTTTAATACCTGACCAGTTGTAAAGTCAAAGGCTCATCGCTAACAATTTTATTACAGTTGATTTTAATGCAGACTCGTAGTTGGGAATTGTATGAACACTGAGCATTACTCAAGTCTGAATTAATCAAGCATTACTAATTGTTTTTTTTAATACATGTTAAAATACAAAATTACAAAAATACATGTTTTATGTATTTTTGTTTCCAATGAGGTGGATGGAATTGAAGAACGTACTGTATACTGTATACAGACCGGTAGTTTGTAAAAAAAAATGTGTCATCAGAAACGGGTGTGGTTGGATCCTTGAGTCAGCAAGTGGATCTTTATTTGGATCAGCTTATTCATTGACAACATCTGACTCAATAATTCATCAACAAAACAAAAGTTCCTACTCCTCATGTGAAAATATTGTTCTGTCACACAAAGTTTTCACATGGCTTCAGATGACTTAAAATATAGTGGACCTTAAGATATTTACCTTTCCCATTTAGGCTATGTACAGAATAACATGTCTTTTTGTTTGGTGAACTATCCCTTTAGTTACATCGGTCTGCCAGTTACTATTTGACCTTGAACTTTTTCTACTGTTTCTGCCCATCACATTCTTGGACCTATGGGAAAAATGCTGATACGCAAAGCACAGCACAGCTGTAAACGACACACATTTACCAGGAAATCATTGAAAGATGAGGAGCAGGTCAAGATATTATTGGGGAGTCACTGCGACCCCTGGTGGCAAGACTGAGAAGTGAAGTCTTGGAAATCGGGTCTTGAGACTCTGGTCCCCCTTAATGGCTTTTTCAGACCAAGAACCGTCCACGTTGACTGGAAGTTGGTTTTATAAACAAAAGCTCTCCAACCTATCTAAAAACTGTGGTTTAAAGCTCATATATTCACACGCCTTTCATGTGTGGGTCTAACATGCTTGTAATGTAATGTGTAATTGAAATAAATACATGTATAACAACTGATAAACCATTTATTTAGTTATCTGTAATACATTCAATTTACAGTTTACAGTTCACACTCTGAGTAAACAATTACATGCAGCTAAATGAGCAAAGCTAACGCCACACAATATAGCACTGGCCAACATGATTTGTAATAATCTCATTAATCTGGTACATATTTACTTCATTTAAAACACACAAAATAACAGAATATCAAATACCGTGTAGGCAATAAGGCAAGACGTCTTGTCCCAGTTCCTTTCATCAAATATACCGTTCAGTGTGTGACGCTTTTAACTTGCAGAGTCTGTATCTTGCGTACATTTGTGCCTTTGTAAATGACTAGTATTGAAATCAGTTTTAAACAAACAATCAGTGCAGATAAAGTTGTCTGAAGATTCCAGAATACGTATTATGATTCCAAATAATTTGATTAGAGTCTGAAACCACATCAGGACTCGTCCTCAGAATTCTCCCTCTTGGTGAGTTTGACAAAAATACCATTCTTGGGTCCGAGGGTGGTGCTCGACTTTAATTCCAGGGGAACCTGTGTGACATAAAAGAGAAAATATTGCTTCAGATCCTTCACGTGTTTTGGAAAACAAAACCTTCATGCATACTAAAGCTGCACTTTTCCAGTCCAACGATAACAAACCTCAGTGTCCTCGCAGGCCACGACGTTAAACCTCCTAAATATGTGAACAAGAGCCACTTTAATCTCCAGCTGGGCTAATCTCATGCCCACACAGCTGCGTGGCCCCGCTCCAAACGGCAGATACACAAATGGATGCCGGCTGGCCTTGGCTTCTGGAGTGAACCTGAGACAAATACAGAGCTCAGTGTTAGTGCATCACAAGGGAGGCACGCAAACAGAGGAGAAATAACTGTGTACCGCTTGTTATTATATGTCTGTAGAATTTGAAATACTGTAACATTTTTAAATGTTTTTGAAAGAAGTATTTCTTCAGACATACAATGAAATGGTAACACTCTGAAATATTATTAAAATGTAAAATAATTGTTTTAAAATGCAATTTCTGTGATGGCAAAGCTGAATTTTCAGCATCATTACTCCAGAAATCATTCTTATATCATGATTTGAAACGTGCATTATTATCAACGTTGAAAACAATTGTGCTGCACTCATTCTTGATGAATAGAAAGTTCAAAAGAACAGCATGTATTTGAAATCCTTTGTAACTTTATAAGTGTGTTTACTGTCACTTTTGACCAATCTAAACTTAGCTTACAAAACACAGTTTTCAAGTAAAAACTGAAAACGTTTTATGTGTATTGGAAGTTTATTTACAACATTTTGGCAGCCTGAAAATGGCAACTTTTGAAATCGAAGTTTTAATTACTTTTTTTATATATATATATATATATATATATATATATATGACTTTGAAAACTATACAGTTTCCATGTAATCTACAAAAATGCTAATTTATGCAAATGATGTCTTGTGCATGCAAGTCTTCAGTCTATAGGAGTGTAGTGTTTCTTTAAAAATCGTCAACTAATGGCCTGGCATGCACAATACTGCGTTTTTAGTTGTTTTCGCAGATCTGTGTGAGTGGGATATTTTTGACAATGTTGCTGTGTGTATATGAAAAAACCTGCAAATATTTTTTTCTATTTTTAGTACATCATGTCGTGTAAAATTACCCTAAAACTAGTATCGCATTTGTATCACACAATTCGACTAGCTCATGGAAAACTGTTGCTGTGCATAATCATAAACAAATTATCATCGTTGCAGAATCTGTTCTGCTTAGAAAGGACAGTTCACCTCTCCGGGATGAATTTCTGAGGTTCGGTCCAGTGCTCTGGGTCGTAGTGAAGGAAACCTGTAGGGATTTCCAGAGATGCTCCTTTAGGCAGAAGCTGGCCATTCACGACAGTGTCTTCCTCAATATGTCGTGCAACCCTGGGGTGGAATACACAAAAACAACATGATATTTAAGATCCTGATCTGAACCAGTTGTGAAATAGTAGCTGTCATACCTGAATGCAGGTGGGTAGAGTCTGAGGGACTCACAGATGACCATGTCTAAATACTTCAGCTCCTGGACATTAGTGTAATCGGCTGTCTCCTGTAAAAGAGAATTAAACGTACAGTATTGAGGATGATAACACCAATCCTACACTAAAATATTTCTAGTGACCATATACGACCAGTAGGTGGAAGCACAGCAGCAATAATCAGTGACTCGTTCTTAAACGACACAAAATGACTTTAAAAATAAAATCGAAACAAGTGTACTACATGTTGTTTTTAGATCTTTTTCTTTGTGATCAATAAATATATTGTCTTGAAATTAGCAGATCGCAAACCATATGAACTATGTACAGACAGAGGCTCAAAAGCTTTAATAAAATAAAATAATTGTATTTGTTTGAACTGAAACCAAAGCAGATGCAGTGCTAAGCAGGGGGTCGGGCTCAGAGCACGCACCCGTTCAGTTCTGCCCACATCCTCGACCTCTGAGGCCCTCAGTCATGCAATGTGGGCATTATAAATGACTAGCTGCTCTAAAGTCACTCTGTTCCACCAGTAAAAGCATCCGTTGCAGAGATGTGAGGATGCAGCGGGGCGAGAAGAGGGGCAAATTCTCCACAGGCGCCCCCACCCGCTCCCCCCTATTGTCTGGCTACACTGTCAGCAGTCAGTTCTAGTTGGGCGTCATTGTGGTTCCAGTGTAGAGTGACATGGCAGTGATGAAACTGTGAGAGGGGGAGCAGACGAGCTGGTTTCTATGTTGAAGTTGTGTTCTTCAGCAACAGACTCACTAGGGACTGAAAGGTGATTTGTAAGTCTAATTATTGACTAAACTATGGTGAGCAAGAAGGAGAAATTCTGTAAGAATACCAGTACTGCTTATCGTACTTAAATCTCTGGCCAAAACCACAATGCGATCAATATTTACCTTTCTGTGCCCGTTGTTTCAGTATAAAAGAGGTGCTTTAGATTCTATTGGCATGGCTCTGTATTATTTCAATCATTTCTTTGAGAGAACGTGAACTATTCACCGTATTGCTGCCGAAAGGACAGACCCTCTGTTTATTCTCTGACTCACAGCCTCAAGTATGACTAAATTTAACTTTGCTTGATGCACATTGATGCCTCTAAAATCACAAAGCAAGGTCAGACAGCCCTGTAGATAGACTGGTCAATTTTTCAAGTCTCGGTTGAATCTCTTTTTTTAAGCTTTCATCAAACCAACAGCCAAACAAAAGCCCAGTGCAAAGATTGATCGTGCGCAATGTTGTTATAATGCATGTGCAAAACCTTTCTTGAATGCCTGCCGCCTTATTAGCAACTGGCCAGAGACTGCAAACAATTTTGGCCTGAAGTGGCTAAAGACGAGCCCAATAGAAAGCAAAGCGAATGTTAGATGGCAAAATCTGTTTGTTTTCATCCTGTTGACAAGTAGGAGGAATATTTCTGGTTAAATAAGTGTGCTAAACCTCCGGAGATCAACCATTACAAGCTCCCGGGCCACTGGTGAAGAAACAAAAAAGACTCAAATATGTTGTCTAAATAGTTTTACACATCCTTCGCCCTAAAACATGTTGATTACTGGCCTTTCGAGATTAAGATGTTTCTCAGATGCTATCATGTTTCTAAATTCACGATGCTCGGATTTTAATTGCACATTTCCTTGTTCTTTTATTATGGCAACAACAAACACATTCAGCATTGCAAGCAACCTAATGTATTCTCATTAAGTATATAAAACAATCACTTAAAAAGTAACAGAACATATAATTAAAATCCAAAGGGCTGCACCACTGGAATTAATAATAGAAGAAATGCCGTCTCCTCTGTAATGATTTGACCTAAAAATACTCAAACGTTTCCTTCAAATTCATTTTAAGAGCGACAAAAAAAGCCTTGCCGTGTTCAAAGGAGCACCCTGCTAAAACAACTCATTTCCCTGCATATTTCTGTGCCCTCTTGGTATTAATATCAGCCTCTTTTCAGAAAATGAGATTCATTTCTCTTGCGTGTATGAAGTGTTCGCAGGCCTTGGAGCGCAGACAGCCTGCCTCTTCACGTCTCCCTTATTTATGCTTCTGCCTTCACGTCACAGGGGAGACAGGCTATCAATCAGTTCTTGAATTTCAGACAATTAACCTCATGTTTACGGGTAGCTTCCCACGATATGTGTGTATGCGTATGTTATAGGAATTATTAGCATAACTGGATGATCATTATATATCAGTGGTCCTCAACTGGTTTTTCCTTCAAGATGCAGATTTTTTTTGATTGGACATCAAATGGCAACCCACCACAGTAACAAAAATGTATTGTTAAAAAAAAATCACATTATTCATTTTTATTATATATTTTCAAAACATTAAGATTTCAACAACAAATGTTTATTGATTAAATCAGCATATTAGAATGATTTCTAAAGAATCATGTGACACTGAAGAAGCTTTCCTGTAGCTCAAATAGTAGAGTGTGGTGCTTGCAACGCCAAGGTCATGGGTTCGTTTCTCAGGGAAAGCAAGAACTGATTAGAATGGCAATGTGTTTCTTGAATGCTTTGGATAAAAGCGCCTCCATAAATGTAAATGAAGACTGAAATTTCAGTTTACTAAAAATTCAGCTTTGCAACCACAAGAAAAAAATACATTTTTAAAACCTTAAACCAGTTTCAATTATATTTTCATATTTGACCCCATGAATGTAACCTTTGTGAGCATAACAGACTTCTTTCAAAAAAATTTACCGAAAATCTAAGTTATTACCTTTTTCAAATGTTTTTTTTTTCTTGCTATGTGTGACTTTTCCAAACCCACAACCTGAAAGGCACTTTTTTATATTATATCTTATTTTCCCATTTTATTCCCCTTCCCTTTCTGTAAATGTAGCCCTCCAGTTCAATGGAAAAATGCAGGTTAAAAAGTAGCTATGAGTTGAAAATGGTTAATGTAGCTCTTAAGCTCGCCCATCCCTTAAGGGATTCCAAAGAAAGAGTTATTTATTGTTATTGACAGGGATGGAGGCATGCATGTTCAGGCAGGAGATGACTCAAGGGTGCTGTTGCTGCATAAACACAATGAGTCTCATCTTGCATTGTCTTCGATAGTGTGGAACAGGTGCAGATTTAAAACCACAGATATTTGTGCATCATATTAGATCAAGTAAATCTTAAAAGTACAGAAAAAAGAAATGCAGCAATTTTATGAGGGTTTAAATTGCATTACAAAACAATCCATTTAATCAGAATCATGGCTTTTCTCCTCAAAAGAGATTTATTAATTTCAGGGCACACACACACACACACAAATATATATATATATATATATATATATATATATATATATATATATATATATATACACACACACACACATACATACAGTGGGTACGGAAAGTGGTTCAAATAGTTCTACAACTTCATTTGAGTCCAGCTGTGTTTTATTATACTTGATTAGGAAAGCCACACACCTGTCTATATAAGACCTTACAGCTCACAGTCCATGTCAGTACAAATGAGAATCCTGAGGTCAAAGGAACTGCCTGAAGATCTCAGAGCCAGAATTGTGGCAAGGCACAGATCTGGCCAAGATTACAAAATCATTTCTGGCACTTAAGGTTCCTAAGAACACAGTGACCTCCATAATCCTTAGAAGTTTTGGCACGACCAGAACCCTTCCTAGAGCTGACCGAGATGATACAAGCATGCTCAGGACCTCAGACTGGGCCGAAGGTTTACCTTCCAACAAGACAATGACCCTAAGCACACAGCTAAAATAATGAAGGAGTGGCTTCACAACAACTTTGTGACTGTTCTTAAATGGCCCAGCCGGAGCCCTGACTTAAACCCAATTGAGCATTTCTGGAGAGACCTAAAAATGGCCGTCAGCAACGTTTACCATCCAACCTGACAGAACTGGAGAGGATCTGCAAGGAGAAATAGCAGAGGATCCACAAATCCAGGTATGAAAAACTTGCTGCATCTTTCCCAAAAAGACTCTTTGCTGTATTAGAGCTAAAGCGTCCTTCTTCTAAATACTGGGCAAAGAGTCTGAATACCTCTGCAAAAATGTCAACAATTCTGTGTTTTTCTGTCAATATGGGGTGCTGTTTGAACAAATGATTTTAGCAAATGGCTGCAATATAACAAAGAGTGAAACATTTAAGGGGGTCTGAATACTTTCTATAACCACTGTACACACACATGAGATAAACAGGTTTTTGGCAGTTTATAACTGTAAATTGTAAAACTCATGAATCACCACCTTTGGTTTCCTTCAAGCTTGGAAATCAGCCCTCTGCAGTGACTATTTCCTTGGCCAAATGGTTAATTAGGGAAGCTAATTGCAGGGAGTGTCACAGACATTGATTGTGCTCTTATCAACTAGAGACAGCCCATGTCAGAAGACTGTGGGCCGGCTGTATGAATGATACAGTTCTGGCCAATGCCTGAACTCCAGAATGAAGGACAAACAATAGGCAAACTAATTAAAAATGCCTAATTAAAATCACCTGAGCAGAAAATCAATACTTTGTCATGGTCTGAATAGTTGACGGAGGAGAATTTGTCCCAGCTCCAGTCACAGGCATTGAATAATGTGAAAATTAGACAACGTTTTTGGACATATTGGCGTATTTGTAAGTGAAGTTTCAACAAGAAAAATTCTATAGTTGGTCCTTTGGGAAATGAATGGATTGTGAATAGTGAGTGCATCATTTCAGACCGGAATGTGAGTTGTGTGTGGAGGACGACTTTCCTTCTGAAAAACCACCAGCACCCAATTACGAGGAGACTGTTTATCCTGGATCTGGAGACTGAGGGTACGTTTACATGACAACCATGCACTGAAAACGAAAAAGTTTTCCTTCGCGTGTTTTGCAGACAGATGACACCATTGTCAAACAATCCCCATTCAAACTACGAAAATGACTCTGTATTATAAACGCTTTTTAAAGAAACACTACGCGCCTATAGACTGAACATGTAACACAATGTGTTTTGTAATTAACACAGAGATGATAACTGTATCATTCTCAAAAACTTGCACATTTGTTCTATACATAAACTGACATTACATCACATTTACATTTGGCGGACGCTTTTATCCAATTATTCCAACACATTGAATCGAACCCATGACTTTGGCGTTGTTAACACCAATGCTCTACTGATTGAGCTATAGGAAAGCTATACAATTACACATAGTTTCCCATTTTTAGTTGAAACTAAAACTCCTAAAGGTCAAGTTCCCCTTTGAGAACAACGTATACCAAGGGAAAGCCTTTTCTGCTATTATACAACAGAGAGAAAGTTATGTACAACATAAACTGGTATAAAAGTAATGCTACAATTACGCTGTTGCTCGTACAGCATTTAAATACTCAGCACTTTGAGAATATATTCACATATGTGTGTGTGTGTGTGTGTATATGTGCTCTTTGGTGCAGTTAAGAGGGGAAAAAATACCTTTGAGCTTCTGAAACAATGGTGGGAAAAACAAACAATAAAGCCACAGCAGATGGACTCAATTCTACACAAAAACCAAAACCCAAATGAAACATTTTTTGCAATAAAATTGGCATTGTGGTCTAGGATTCTTGCAGCTGATTGGTCATCTTTAAAGAATGGGATTTACATTAGCATTTCCTTTTATTAATTAAAAAATTTTACTGGTTTGAACCGTAGAGACGCATCAAGAGATTTTAGATTTCTACAGAAGGGAATGCCTAGGTAGTGATGCATCTCAGTTTCATGTTCTTATGATTGGGCTTCATCAAGGGTGCCCGTTCGTCTATGCCACGAACCCGCCGTGCGTTTCATCCATGTGCCTGATGCTCATTACGTTCTTCACATGGCCCTGCCGTGTGTGTCTGTGATGGAGCTATTACGGCCCAGCGCGGCCTTCGGGATTTAACCCCCCCACCACAGACTCGGACACCTTTTATTCAATTTGACTCAATGTGCTGGAAAATACAGCCGTAATGGACAATCAAATGACAGGTCATGAGGCTCCCTGCTGCAAAAGCAATTATGAGATTTTTTTGCCATCATGATTCTGCCAGAGAGTGCAGCTAAAATGCTCATTACAGTGGATGCAAATCCACATGATTTCGGTCACCTTTGCCTTTGCCAGACAGGAATGCTTACCTTCACTTATTATGCAAGCAATGCAGACTATTAAATTATTCCACGTTTCTCAGAGAGTACAGATTGTAACTAAATAGATAGATAGATACTGTAGATAGATGGATAGATGGATGGATGGATAGTTAGGATTAATAGACATATGGATCAATCGACAGATGAACTCTAATAACTAGGATTTCTATATATTTAAAAGTTATATTTAAAAATGTAAGTTAATATAAAGATGCATTAGTCAATGAGTATTTTTTATAAAACATATATACATAGATTAATAGATGGTTTTTAATATTTAAATATTATATGTAACAGATTTTTAGAAGTATTTTTAGATTTGAAGTGTGTGTGTGTGTGTGTGTGTGTGTGTGTGTGTGTGTGTGTGTGTGTGTGTGTGTGTGTGTATATATATATGTATATAAATAATGGTAAAGAATGCACCTCCACAGCATTTCACTCCATTTTTGACTCAAGAGCATGTCTTTTTGTCCATGAAATTTGAAATTTGTCCAAGTGGGGTCAGGTGAACTCCAGCCTAGTTATACAAAATGTTCTTAAGACATAATTTGATTTAGTTGATTTTGCTGAATATGTATTTTAGCACATCCCTACATGCTATACAGATATCATGTATAATACATACACGCTGTATTTGAATAAGCCTAATGATGGCAGGTAAATAATAGAACACATTTTCATTGCCACAGTGTTTCTGCGTCATTAGCATATCCCCCAGGATCCCCAGCGAAGGTGTTTCTCAAACAATGGCAAGCATCTATTAGCTGTTGACATTCGACACACGTGTCAGGTTGAGGTGCAGCTGACTGGTGGAGGATTTGTTATGGTTGCTTAAATCAGGCACATTACAAGTCTCCTTCCTTCCTATCTCAAGGGGCCTTACATATTCTCCGGCCCTTCTACAGTGGCAGCAGTGGTTTGATGACTCCATCTGCTCTGTTCCATTACACATTCGGTGGAGATCGAAACGGCCCGCACGAAGACCAAATAACAAACAAGGGAGTCGTATCGCTCCTTCCACAGTATCAACATCATAACGACACAATGGAGGCATCTGTTCAGAGGAAACTTAGCAAAAGTGCCTCTTTATTTGATACAATGCTGGTTGATATGAAAACCCTGTTAGGTAACATTGCAAGGGGGCTGACGCAGTGAACCATGACTGTTTGTGCATGAATGCACATGGCTTATGTGTGTTTGTGTATGTGCGTCTGCTTGAGAAGTCATTTGGGACATGTAGAGCACTTGAAAAAGTACATATGACCTGCTGGTGGGACTGAAATATCTCAGTTTGAGGACTCAGGATGACGTATACAGCCTCACGTACTTTAGCTCAATCCTGCTCCGCTTATACTGCCCTCGGGAGAGAAGGGAGCGGAAAGAGAAAGAAGCAAAGGAGGAAAGTAAAACGGAGAGGAATCATGATGCTCTCACTTTGTCCTTCCTTTTCTACATCCAGAGGGGGTGTTTCTCTCTTTTTGAGACTCTCTTTCTGCTGTCTTTAACCCGAAGCATTATGGTAGCATAAAGCATTACCTTAAGCAGTGGATAGAGCGCCACAAATACGCATTTGCGCAAATTAATAACTGATCTCAACATTTTCTTGGTGGAGCAGCAGTTCTAGAAACTTTAAAGCTGATGTCTGTAACATTTCAATGCTTTTGTTACTTTCTGCTATCCCAGTTTAATTGTGCAGAGCATAATCGTAAAACTAGGTTTTAATTACGAGTAGGTGTCATTTACAAGTCTATGTTATAATGTCTGAAATTTACTTGTAGCGTTTAAAAAGGAAACTGAACTTAGTTATTTTATTTACACTATCCAACAAAAGTTAACAAAAACTAACAAAAGTTTTGGGGTTAGTAAGATTTTATTAATATTTTTGAAAGAACTCTTGAATGAGAGTTCAAATTCTCAAATAAATGCTTACCAAGGCAGCATTTATTTGATTGAAAATACTGTAAAAACTGCAATATTGTGAAATATTATTACAATTTAAAATAATCTTCTATTGTAATCTATATTTTGAAATGTAATTTATTTCTTTGATGGTAAAGCTGATTTTCTGCATCATTACTCCAGTCTTCAGTGTCATTTCAGAACATTTCTTCTTATTATTATGTTGAAAACAGTTTTGCTGATTAATATTTTTGTGCAAAAGAACAGCATTTATTTGATATAACTCCTTTAAGATCAAAAATGTATCTACAGTCAGTTTTTATTAATTTAATGCATACTTGTAAAATAAAAAAGTATTAATTTCATTGTTTAAAAATTTTATCTTATTGATTCAAAATTTTTAATGCTATTTTTTTAAATATCTGGCATATGCCAGTTATCAATAGCATAAAAATAATTTTGTAGGATGAATAGTGTAGCAGATAATAATATATGTTTACAACATATTTAATATTAAATGGGATTTTTGAGATGACACTATCAAATTCACACACTAGATGGCAGAGTACAAAGTTTAAGTGTCAGCATTTTGCTAAATTACCACTGTAGAAATCAAATATGCATAAAAATACACAGAGCATAAAAGTGGGTTTTCACAATACATTCAGATTATTTTACCCACAGACATCGTTGAGTTTGGCCAAAATAAGATCAGAATAAGTGTACCTACAGTATAATGCTGAAAATGCATTCTAGGCAGCTCACTAGGTTTTGTAACACTAAAAGCCTATTTTAGCCTCTCTCCCTCTCCTTTGTTCTCTTCATGGATCTGCTCACATGACGCATTCAACTGAAAGATAAAAGATGGCACGAACAGAATAAACTGTGCTAGAAACACAAGCACGCTATTTACATTCATTCAAGTAGGCAGTGTATACATAATATCTAAGTTCCAAACCTGAGAGGCAAGGCTGTTGCATTAGGAATGAGAGAGCCACATCAATGGGAAGCGACAGATACAGCGCTGTGGTTCCGGAAGGATCAAAGGGTGTGTTATTGAATTTAGCGGGAGTGAATCAAGCGCTTTATTCAGGTTGGAGCGCTATCAGGGAGGGGAGCGGAGCCCATCACTGCTCTGAATGAGGGAAAGAGCCGCCTGGAGGCTGAGCCTCAGAGGAACGTCACCAATGAATTATTCACAGAGAGGAAAGGCTAACTACTGGCTGCTCACACTCCCTCTATTTCATCCCTTTGCCATCTTTCATTGCTATTTTCACCCTTGCTCTTTGTTTTCACAGCATTCTGTATAAAGTCCTCTTTCACTCATTACCTCCATCTTCACAGATGCTGAACTGTGTTTTATGACTCTGAACCACCAGCACATGCTCTCTGAATTTCCATTCTCTCTTCCTCACGTCACACTCCGCCGACCAGGACCATTTATAAAGCGTGCGTACGCACAAAACAGGGCTGAAAACGTACGTACGCCAGTTCCCACGCAAAGGTTGTGATCTATCAAAAACAACTTGACGGGAGAATGTGCGCACATTTAAGCAAACTTTGACCCGTGACATCTGCGGGTTATCTGTGATTTATAAAGGGAACGTTGCTTACAGGTGTGCGTACACACAGTTTTATAAATCGCAATATTTTTTGGCGTATGCCGTTTTTGGCTTTTGGACGCACGTAAACTTTTAGTAGTGATCCTACACACAGTTTTATAAATGAGACCCCAGATCATTAAAAGAATAGTTCATTCAAAAATTAATTGTTATAATTTACTCAACCTTATTGCTCCATATGACTAACTACTTTAAAGACACAAAAGCATCATAAAAGTGGTCCATATGATTTTTTAACTATATCCCAAACATTCTCATGTCATATTCTAGCTTATAGATTTAAATTGTTAAAAATTGGCTATTGTATGACTTCTAAAAACTTGGAATAAAAAAAGTATTTATGGTGCTTTTGTGTCCTTTTGCAGTACAAATATTCTCATACAGGTTTGGAATGACATGAGGGTGAGTACATTTAGTCAATTTCTTCTATTATCAATATTTTATGCAACTTTTTCATCTGCGTCTTTTTTAGCATAAATCAGTCCCAGGATTTTTTGAAGACATAAAATGTCTCTGTCTCTGAGGAAATTCCTGTCAGTGCAAATACTTGCATTTGGATGGTTCGGCTGACGCAGACGTACATAAGAATGTCAAACTCATTTGAGCAGACTGCTAATCAACTATTCTTTCACATCAGCATTTATACACTATAACAATTTTTTGGGCAACAAGTTGAAAGAAAGCTTATAATTCAATTTTGTTTTTTTACTATAATAACATTTGGTAGATAAAATGTGTTTAAATGCCATAAAATGTTACAGTGTCATAAAAACTGTAAATACACACTACTATTTATAATTTTAGACGTATTAAATTAACCAAAAGTGACAGTAAAGGTATTTTTAATGTTACAAAAGATTTATCCTAAATAAACGCTTTCTATTCATCAAAGAATCCTGAGAAAATATACCATGGTTTCCACAAAAATATTAAGCAGCACAACTCTTTCGACATTGATAATAAGGAGAAATGTTTCTTGAGCAACAAATCATCATATTAGAATGATTTGTGAAGGATCATGTGACACTGAAGACTGGAGTAATGATGCTGAAAATACAGCTTTGCCATCACAGGAATAAACTACATTTTAAAATCTATTCAGACGGAAAACGTCTATTTTAAATTGTAATATTAGTTCATCACAATACTGTATTTTCAATTAAATAAATGCATTTGACTTAAAAAAAAAGACAAAAGTCTTACCAATCTTACTATTTTGAACGACAGTGCAATTACATTATTTTCCTTTTCATACTAGGGTAAAATATGACCCAAACATGTTTTCAGCCAATTGTATCTCTTCTCCTGAAAAGAAGAAAGTGAGAACAAAACACGTATTTGCTGTCTTTCTTCCGTCCTTCATCTCTCTCTCTGTGGGAGAGGTCTTAGCTGGAAACATGTAATTTTGCACAGTTTCTGGCCCCTTTGCCCCCGTCTCCCACCTCTGGATGAGTCATTAGGTAGCGCTCCGCTTCAGCTCCCTGTTATTTATGCAGATAAAAAAGGCAAATTAATGACGGGCACCCGGGGAGGCACCACGCAGCCCGAGAAAGGAAAATGAAAGGCTAGACCGGCAGATACAATGTGTGCAGCCGGTGACACATTCACTAAGTCAGTCGAGCGAGGCATTTACATGTTTGCCACTTAAACTGTCCCACTGGTAAAAATCGATAACAGTAATTCCAGAATTCACCCTTGACATACAGTATGTTAAGGTCATGAGTGTGTAAGCAAGAACTGGTCATTTATCACAGTTACCTCCACGGATTCTTAAACGGATAGTTCAGCCACACACACAAAAATCTTCTGTCATTATTTACTTTTCCCTCAAACTCAAATTACTATTTTTCAGTAGAACCCAAAAGAAGAAATGTTACTGAATGTTTCAGCTGCTTTATTCCAGTGACCAGATGCTGTAAGAATTCAAAACAGGGTGATTATTGTTAACTAAAACTATTAAAACATTTCTGTTAATTGAAATAAAGCTGAAATAAAGCCAAATATAAATATTAGTTGAAAAACTGTCCTTGTTACAGATGTAATTACTTTAGTGATAACTATATATTAAACATAATTATAAACAAATAAACCAAACCCTATTGTAAGTACATGTAGTTGGTTAATATTACTCTGTATAATTTAAAAAAGCATAATAAAATGTATAATTACAATGCAAAAAAAAGAGTCCTTGTAGCCAAAAACGTATAAATGAAAATTAGTATAAATAAATTGAAAAAGTTTAAATTGAAGCACTACAATTATTAACTGGATAAATACATGATAACTAAACTAAAACTGAAATAAACATAAATTAAACTTAAACAGCCATTTTTAAAAACTAAATGACTAAAAATGTACCTAAAATAAACATAAAAACGAAATAAATAGAAATAAAGTTCAAAATATTAATAAAACTAACAAACTGTGCACCGATACAGGAAAACCAGCATAAACAACAGTCAATATGATATTCCAGGATATTCTTTCAACTCAAAAATATTTCAACTCACCCTAACTCTCAAATCTCATTTGCACTTACAGTCAAACACGCCACATGTTAATTGTTTCCGAGGCATCAAACATGGTGTAACTGGTCTTGATGCATCATATTTGAATCTATATGCACATACAAATGATATTTGGTAGCTACAGCAGAAGAAGAGAAAAATTCTGTTAAAGATTTTGCTTCTTAAATGAGCATTACATTTCTTTAAAATCATTCAATATTTTAACAGGTTAACACCCTTGGCAATGCACTGAAGTGGTTACACTCTAGTGCGTTTTAGTACGAAGCGCTTTCAGCGGCTTTGAGAGGAGAATGACATTTGAGAAGCTTTTTAGAGGCAAAACTGAGAGCGGGACGCACATGGTGAGGAGCGTTTAAAGAATAAAACCACTCTGAAGGAGGAGCCGAAGACACTTTCTCTCTGAGATAAACACAAGAGCTCTGATCGACATTATAGCAGCGGGCTAGATGAGACTGACCTTCAGTATACAACAGGCCAAACGTCTTTGTGGATGGATCCCCAGCTGCTTGATATAAATAGAGTATTAAGTTATTGCCTCCTATACAGTCCACTTAGAACGAGAGGCGTCATGAGACAAGGCCAAGGCTGAGCTCGGGTTTTATTGTGCTTACTGCTTTTATAACTTCTGCCATAAGCTCTTTTATTTGAAAACTTCATGGCAAGTGGGTTTATAAAAAATCTCTTTGGTTTATTTTCCATCCTGGGAATCCTGTTAACCTCAAAATGTAAAGTACGACGAGTTAGCGTGATGTGCTCTTCGCCAGATGCGTTGCATAAGAAAACCATCAAATAAATGATGCATTATCATGAGAAATCCCTTCGACCACATTTTGAAGACTAACAGGTCTGAGTATACATTAACAAAAAGGAAAAACACCCTCATATTTCTTCCATTTTCCAAGGATACATTTGACTCTAACACAATACACTGACACGCATGATCTCTACACAATCTACAGTACTAAAGATAAACGATCCCCCTAAAAGCTCCGCAGAACATTCATCCGCTCTGAAAAACACCCCGACTTCCAGAGACGAGAAATTAGGAGTGGAAATAGAGTGCTTAAATTGAAAGAGAAGCAGAAGGGGGGAGACTGAAGAAGAATGAGCGAATGAGTAGACAGAAGGACGCAGAGCTAAACTAATGCTGCGTTTGATCCCTTTCTCCGGCGGGCGGCTGCCAGGCCTCGGCGGCAGGTATCAGAATTTGAGAGATGGAGGTTCAGGAAGCCTCTGTTTAAGTGAACACCATTAGAGAGAAAGCAAAGACGAGAGCTCTGAAATCTTGAAATGAGAAAACTGTGGCTGCCGGATATGATGACAGACAGCCAAATTAAACTGAATTTGTTTTTTTCTGTAGAAAATGTAAGTGGTGCTTGACGGCATACATTGGTAAATTGACAAAAACTAAATATTATTTGTCAAATAAAATTAAATAGAGTTTTAGTAAAAGAAATAACAGCAAATTGTTGTCAATAATATTCAATATTAGTTCTTTAGTCATTTTTTCTAAATTAAATGAGTGGATACAGAGCTAACATCATTTTAAAATGAAAAACAATCAAAATAAAACATTTAGAAATATTGTGTTTACCTCTAAGTCATGTGACCATTAACCAACATTAAAGAACCATGAACATAGATGTATATTTATGCATTTGGCAGACGCTTTTATCCAACGCGACTTCCATTGCATTCATGAAACACATTGGCATTTTAATCAGTTCTTGCTTTCCCTGGGATCGAACCCATGACCTTGGAGTTGCAAGCGCCACGCTCTACTGTTTGAGCTACAGGAAAGCCAGATGTGTCAATGAAATATTAAATAAAATCTTAGGAGGTACTTCAATTGAATATTTTAGGTGAGGGAGGTTCAGGTAACAAAAAAAGTTTAACAATTCCTGCTTGAAGAAATTCCGGGGACCAGAAATGTCTTGAGGATTGGCAAAAAAACGTCAGATCAGTTTACACCTTACAAGTCGCATAATTTGCAGTATCGTTTATGTTTGTAGCAAAAATGTGTGAACAGTTACATGCTAAAGTTCTCTAAAGGTTGTGCAGTGTGTTTAAATCGTTAAGATCCTTAATCCAAACCACTAAATATTGATTTTGTTCTCGTCATTTCTTTATTCTCCTGTCTAGCAGTTCACACATGTAATATACCCATTATTCTCACGGAATTCATTAAAACCGTCCATATTATTCAGAACTTTGCATAGTGATTTGTTTATTTGAGATGGTAGAAGCTCAGACTGTAGGGAAGTGTGATCCCTTGAGATAAAGGGGAATGAACATGAAAAAGCAACGTGAGAGAGCCAGAATCATCCCCTCAATAATGTAAGCTGATTTAGAGGCTCTTCTTTCCACATCTGACCCTCCCCCTCATCACCATCAACTCTCTCCAACGCTTTCCGGCACAGATTACAAGGTTTCAGAGAATCAATCAAGAATCCATCTCTGTGTCTTTCATAAGTATGCACATTATACGCAAACATAAGACATCAAATCAACAGAACCGTCATCATCACTGCAAACTGCCGCTTTATTTATAGAGGAGAGTAAGTGATCTAAGCAGATTTACTGCAAACCGAGTGCTTGTACAAGCCTCCTATAACTGTCACAACGCTGCAGCTTTTCTCAATTGTTTAAATGTAGCCCATCTGGCTGTCTTTCTCTTTATTAGTGATGTTTGCTAAACCAAGTACCGCTATACTTTTGCAAAACTTGCTTGATATCTTGTTGAGCAGAGCTGTGTTCTTAGCTTTCCCTGGCATTTCCTGGATTTACATCCCAGAAAGAAACGATCCTAGCAAACAAACGGTGGCATGCTAAATATAACTCAACAGAGCAACACTCTGGCAAACCCCTACAACAACTTATCATTGTGGCGCAGACTTTTGCATGGCATGTACCAAACAACTCATTTTCTAAAGAAAAATGTATATGACTTTTCTTCCTAGCCACCATTAATGGTAAAAAGCAGCAAATATTTACAACTATGGATATTCACAGAATAAAATACAGTGGAGTTCACTTATCTCGAGTCACGGTTAACTCTCCAATCCTATTATGTCGACATTTTTGAAGTGGAACCGCCAAACTCACTACAGTAGAACCCCGACTTACGAAACACTCTACGTATGAAAAGTTTAACGCACGATAAAAGATTTCAGGTTTTTTTTCGTCCGAGTAACGACAAAATGATCGAGATACGAAAAACAAAATCTCGGCCGAGGCGACGATTTCAGAGTTTTGTTTTGAAATTCACGCGCTGAGAGCTTTGCAACAATCTTCACATCCATGGCTAGTGATTAGAAAAAAGAAGTATGAAGCTGGGATGTGCTTGTCCGCCATAGCGAAAGAATATGGCCGTAACCCTTCAACCATAGGGACCATACTGAACAAGCATAGCTTTATTATAAAATTAAATGTGGTGTTTTCGTAGGGCTTGGAACGGATTAGGCAATTAACATGTAAAAGCCTGACCGACTTACGAAAAGATCGACCTACGAAGCCAACGGATTATTTTCGTATTTTGGATTCTTTAATGTCGATTCGTTAATGTCGCCGAAATCTCATATCTCGAGCACAAAAAAGGGACAAAATCGCCACTTCACATGGTTATTTCGTGACTAATTTGCGTACCTAGTTCACTGCGCATGCGCTGAGTTTGCCTTGCACGTGGATCACGTTCCGCTCACGGTTCACTCCCTGTTGTTGATCTCGTCTGAGGGAAAACACACTGTAGCATCCCGCACGTTTATTGTGATTTTGTGAGCAATCTTTGTATTTGCATTGCTGGAGAATATAATTAAAGGTTTGTACCAAGAATCGAAGGTGGTTTTTATTGTGGTGGTTTTACATATTATGCCTTTTGTTGTTAGCAAACATATACACAGTACAGTGTATGTACATTTTTTTAGATGAATGCCGATCGCTTCATTAAACAAATCGCGGCAACACTGTTGTGTAAAAAGACACCAACAACTTGAGCGTACGGATTATCTGCGTCAGCGGGTTATATGTGGGAAATCTCTGTTAATATATGATATATGGATTATCTCGCTAAACGGTTATCTCGATGCTTTTTTGCAACCGTCGACATAACCGAACTCCACTGTAATTCAGATTTGATCCCCAGCACAACTCTAAGGTAAAGTCTACTCATTAGGCACAGCTGAGATGTGGCTCACCCATAAAACATTAGTTCTGCGCCCTGTAAATTTAATCGCCAGTCCTAACAGTAAATGGTTTTCTGAAAAACGTGCCAGCTCATGAAGACCTTCAAAACTGATGAGACGAAACAGTCCAACCCTCTAAAGGCCAGAGAAAACATCACAAAGAGATGGAGGACAAAGACAAAACATTTCAAAAAAGCATTTTATGAATCATAATGGCATTTCTGGGCACCCACAGCAGAACTAATATGACAAAAGACTTCTGAAAGCATTGAAGAGCATGTCAGTTATTCCATGAATGATTTGTGCAGGACGGGAAATAAAGACGCATTCTAAAATGAGAATAAAATAAATAACGGTTTCCAAATACAACAGGCATTTTAATCTCAACTCACGTGTCTGCTGAAGAATTCATCCACTTCTTCTTGGAGGTTTTTCTGGCACTCTGGATGGAGCGCTAACAGATAGCACGTAAAAGCTAGAGTGTTGCTGCTCGTCTCATAGCCGGCCAACAGGAAGATGAAGGCCTGACCGACAATCTCATCCTCTGTCATCGTTCTCTTCTGCTGGACGCGTTTGGTGGACTCGTTTCCAGGAACGTCTTCTTGTGCATTGTCCATCCCCTGCTCATCGGCGTCGTTGACCACGTCAAAGTGCTCCACAGACAAATACTTGTTGCTGGTTCTGACGTCCAACATCATCTGCAGGAAGTCTCGTCGTCGCTGTAGACAACAACCCAACCATAAATCACACTTGTTTATGAGCTTATCTCATACATTTCTTTGTTCATGACCATACCTGTTCTGGGAGAAGATCATCCCTCTGTTTAATCATCTTTTGAATACAGTTTATAAAAAAAGAGTTCATCTGGTCCCTCGATTTATTGGGAAGTAGGGCAGAAAGTGGCTGAAGGACAAATGGAAATGCCACTAAAGCAAAACCAGGACAAAAGAGCACAATTAGGAAATTGTGCTTTCTCCTCTTTCTCGGATAATAAATATGTTAATCATAATATCAGCTCTAGATGTGGTGGTTGAACGTACAAATTAATATCATCATGGGTCTGAAGAAGTTAAAAGCGAAGAATTTGGAGGCGTAGTGTACAAAGGGGTCGTCTGGATCGTTCTGGGAGTCCACCTGCGTACCAAACGCAACACTGGCAATTACGTCCATTGTGAAGCAGCCGAAACACCTGCAAAACAGACATGTATTACATTATTAAAGCTCATTGCAATGTATTAAAATAACAATAAGATAATGTGCTCACACACATATACAGTACTTAAAGAAACTCTTTAATACTTGTGAATGTTGAAGCTGTTTCCGGATTCAGCATGGCTCTTCAGATTTCTCAACAATGTTTCTGTGGTTGTGTTGATGAGGGGAACCATCTGCAACGAGAGTATTGTGCCCACACAGATATCAGCATCAAAAACACCACAAACCACTGCAAAGGATTTAGATTACAGCAAATTACTGCCGAGCTGATAGCAAGGAATAAATACAGTCTAAATGTAGCCCTTCTATAAAAAAAACACAAAGAAATGTAGACTCTTCTGACCTTTTCCCCCACGTCTGTAGTGAAATGCACATGAGAAATAACCATGAGGCGAGTCCATTAACAGATTTTGATTCCAGAAAGCATGACCAATGGAAAAAGACTCAATTGTATGATCTTATGAAACAATGCATTAATGTATTCATTGATGTATTCATTCAGAGCAGTTTTAAACACCATGAACTATTTGGTTTCCATAGATTAAATACTTGTGTGTGCCTGGTAAAGTGCCATGGTTTCCCCAATTTTAACTTTCTATGACTTTTCTATTCATTTGTGAGTTACTTACTAAATTAGAATTTGTTCAATTCAAATGCAGAATGATCTCAAACTATTTTTTTTTTACCAAATGTAAATTGGTTCAATTGACTAATTCACAAGAGCTGATTAGTTCACATATGTTTGGGGAAAAAAAACTATTTTATTCCTAGATGAGCAGTATTGATCAGTTATTGCTGGAGAAGCCCGGCATACGATAAAACGAAAATGTAAACTATTCACAGCAAGATCTATAACATGCATTTACAAAATATATAGGGTGAATTTTCATATTATACTGACTTTAAGATTTCATTTCCATGACTTTCCAGGCCTAGAAAATGTAATTTTAGTTTGTCTGATATATGCTATGATGCTGAACAAATACTACATTAATATACCATGGTAAATACATAGTGCTCTATAGAACTTCAAATAATACCATGGTAAAATTTTTGCATTGTGTGTGCATTTAACAAATACGCATTGCAGTACAGCGTCTGCAATAACATTTAAAATATTTTTTACATGAACAGGACTCCTAAAACATTTTCTTTTCCCTTCAAACTGTATTTCTTTTATAAGAGGCAGAAAGGAACAGACTGCACATCCTGGGCTGTTTTGGTCCATTCATTCATGAGCAGAGGACCAGAAATGACACAAAGGGCTAGACATATTAAGCTACTCTAGATGCACTATTTTTGAAACTGCACTTCTTCACACCTGCAATTTCTTCCTCTGTATCACGGTGAGATGAGAGGTTGTCCACTCTCAGTGTTCAAGGCTATGGCTTTCCTCCCTGACACCCATGACTGCAGCCGTGATAAGCCAGCAGCTCATATACGAGACCTATTGATCCTGTCTGCTCAGGAGGAGAAAGCGAGAGAAAGAGATACAGGACTAATCTGTATAAGAGGAAAGAGGAGGGAAAGAAAGATATAGGATGGAACAGAAGCATGAGAAAGAAAATTATGCTATACAGGTTGTTCTGTTTGTTCTGTCTAGATCTCCAAGACAAGTTTTCTTCACAATGAAGCCTGCGATACCAATTCGGTATCCAATTGCTCAGCCAAACCTAATTATGGTGTTGTTTTCTCATCAATTCTGCCTTTTAGTTACCCTTTAATAGACTACTTAGATTACACCAGCTTGAATATCCATGTTAGTATAGCCCAGTGGTTCTCAAATAGTGGGGCGCGCGTGACCGTGGGGAACATGCTTTTTTGTCAGGGAGTAGGTTCTATTTCCTATCGTTCCAGACCGCCAGAGGCAGTGCTGTAGCACTAGTGGAAAATCCCTCGTGCTCGCGCTTGACCGAGAATCGAATAAAAAAAATTGTCACCTCGTGACTTATGACGTGTCTTCATCTATAAAATACCCTGACGCGTCATAATCATCCTCTTTCTCATTCTCGCCTGATTTGAATCGGAGTACGATAATTTGTGCAGCTCGTTGCTGAAGAGTTCTTCAGGATATCACGAGCTGTTTCGTCATTATCACCAATCAGGATACATTGGAGAGGCTTCAATCTTCTGGCTGCCTGTAAGTTGAACGCTTCAGTAAAGACGCACTCGGAAGCCCTGGTTGCCTTGGCTTGAGAGAGAGCGCGCGTGTGCCTGTTCATCGCTCTGCGAATCTCAAAGTTTTTCCCTTCGGATTGAGGTGAGTATTTAACTTGATATGGATGCGCTTAGGTGCTCTACATGCCCTAACACGATGGATATTATGGATGGCCATCACCAGTGTCCTACGTGCCTTGGTATGGATCATCTTAACGAGGCTTTGTCTGAACCGTGTCCGGAATGCTCTATAATGCCGCTCGCGGTGCGACGAGCGCGTCTCGCGGGCCTGGAATCCGGATCGGAAGGTTTGTTGCTGTCTTCCGAGGAAAATTTGCCGGCCGATCAATCGCGTCACTCAGGCAGTGAGATGGTGTCTGTGAGATCGGATGGGTCAACTTCAGTGGTTGCATCACTGGAAGGAACTTTGAAAGCAATGCTGGCCCGCATTAATCTGGATCCCCCCCAAGCAGCAGTGGGTTCTGATAATGTCTTTCTACGCCGTGCACAGAGAGCATCCTTTACAATGCCTCAGTGCAATGATTTTACATCAGTGTTAGTGTCAGCACTGCAAAATTCATCAAAGGCTGTTCGTCCGGATCAGTTAGCCCGCACACTAGCTGTGATGCAGGACCCAGAAGCAGTGGGACTTGGTAGCATGCCTCCCATAGAACCTAGTGTGGCTGCACTCATTGTGTCTCCTGATGAGGCACTTCGTGAAAACGTGCGCTGTCCTAATGTTGAGTGTAGACGCACTGATGAACTACTGTCTCGGGCATACAATTCCACAGCAAGTCTGGGCCGTGTTTCTAACTCATTGGCGCATATGCTTGTGGCCTTACACTCCTCTCTGAGTGAAGCTTCATCTGACCCATTAGTGGTGGACATAACGGAACTTGCACTACAGGCCATGGGTGTTATTGCTAACCACTGTGGCACAGCTTTAGGGACTCTTGTGCAAGCGCGACGGCAAGTGTGGTTGGCCCAATCCTCCTTGCCGGATGTTTGTAGGAATAATTTGAGGCGGCTGCCATTGGTACCTGGCCGTGTTTTTGGCCCAGCTGCACAGGAAGCTTTGGACCGACGAGTGTCTGTCTCTGAATCTCGTTCGCGTCATGTGGGGAGAGCCTCAGGATCCAGGCCCCCTCCAGCAGCATCTGGTGGCCGTTATCACAATGTTGGAGTGAGACAGACGTATAGGCCTCCTCAGCATTTCCAACAACGCAATCCACAAGCTCCTCCACCCCCCAGAAGTGGTGGGACTCAGCTGCGTGGACATCAGTTTCGCACACGACACTCGGGCCCCCAACGACGCCCCCCCGCCTCTACAGAAAAGCGTGCAGGGGACCGTTGACGCAGGAAGGTTGACAGTGGGCTGTTTCACAGAAAGTCACCTGGATCATTGGAGATCAATAACAACCAATCGGTGGCTGCTGACTACCCTGTCGATAGGGTACCGAATACAGTTTCGCTGTCGCCCTCCTGTTCATACTGGCGTGAGACGTACAATAGTTCACGATCCACGCCAGTCAGTGGCACTTGTGCACGAAGTTCAGATGTTGTTGCACAAGGGTGCCATAGAACTAGTCGACCCTCAAGTTCATCCCGGGGGATTTTTTTCCATTTATTTTCTGGTCGCAAAGAAAGACGGTGGGTTTCGACCGATATTAGACCTAAGAGGTCTAAATCAGTTTCTAAAGTTTTTGCCATTTCGAATGCTACGCACAACCGATGTATTGCAGGCCGTTATGCCACAAGATTGGTTCGTAACGATAGATTTGAAGGACGCCTATTTTCACGTTCCAATTGTTCCAGAACACAGGCGATTCCTTCGGTTTGCATTCATGGACCAAATATTTCAGTTCAGGGTTCTTCCGTTTGGTCTGGCTCTGGCACCAAGAGTTTTTTCCAAGTTTGTCCAGGCAGCGTTGGAGCCACTCCAAAGGTCGGGCATGAGAGTTTTGCCATACCTGGACGACTGGCTTGTTTGTGCAGCATCACCCCATCAAGCAGTGGACCAAGCACGTCATCTGTTGGACCATGTTGCGGCTTTGGGAATTGCAGTAAATTGGGACAAATGCAAGCTTGTTCCAGTGCAATCGATCAGCTTCATAGGTCTTGTTCTCAACTCTGTCACAATGTTGGCTGTTCCAACACCAGAGAGAGTAAGGTCAATTCTAAGGACTGTAAGACGGCTTCAGATTGGCCGTACTCAGAAATACATTGTTCTCCTGAGACTCTTGGGAAAGCTCACAGCAGCGTCAACAGTAGTTCCACTGGGACTGTTGTGGCTCAGACCTTTCCAACGTTGGGTTATTCAGAAGCGTCTGTGTCCAATACGAGACAAATACAAGAAGGTCAGAATCACACGTCGTTGTATAGAAACCCTAGCTCCTTGGTCCCAGGAGTTTCTCGTCAGGGGAGTACCATTGGGACCCCCACCTGCGCAATGGGAGGTCATAAGGACAGATGCCAGCCTTCTTGGATGGGGAGGAGTCTGGCGCAAGAGGGGAGTGAATGGCGCTTGGAGTGGGTCCCTGCGCACAGCACACATCAACGTCCTGGAGTTGACGGCAGTATTTCTTACTCTTCTTCATTTTCAAACTGTTCTCAGAGGAAAACATGTTTTGGTGCGCACAGACAACAAGGTGACTGTTTTTTATATCAACCATCAGGGAGGCACAAGGTCACAGAGTGCACTTCAGGTGGCTCACAAATTGCTGCTTTGGGCCCAGGCCAACTTGCTCTCCATCCGAGCAGTGTATCTACCCGGCCGGCTCAATCAGACAGCGGATGCTCTGTCACGGGGCAGGGTGTTGCAGGGAGATTGGATGCTGCACCCGGAAGTGGTGCAGATGATATGGAGAACGTATGGGACCGCAGCAGTAGATGTGTTCGCGGACAGTCAGACATCTCACTGCCCTCACTGGTTTTCTCTGATGGACGAACCAGGATCTCTGGGTCGGGATGCGTTAGCTCACGTTTGGCCAGATGTGACACTATATGCGTTCCCCCCGTTACCATTGATTTGGACGACTCTGTGCCGAGTGCGCGACTGCGGCCACCGTTTGCTGTTAGTGGCTCCACATTGGCCTGCGAGGCCATGGTTTCAGACTCTGTTTCCACTGATGACAGGACCACCTTGTCGTCTGCCCAACAGACCAGACCTCCTGAGTCAGCTAGAAGGAAGACTTTGGCACCCACATCCAGAAAGACTGAAACTGTGGGTGTGGCCATTGGGCCCTCCAGGCCTCTCTTGGAGTGTTCAGAGAGGGCCAGGGACACTGTTTTGAATGCACGTGCAGCATCCACTCGAAAGTTGTATGCTAGTAAATGGAAAGTGTTCTCTGACTGGTGTACTAGCTGTGCTATTGATCCATTACACTGCTCAGTGGGATGCATTTTGGATTTTCTGCAACATCTTTTGGAACTTGGGCGGTCTACATCCACGTTAAAGGTATATGTGGCGGCTTTGGCAGCTCACCGATCAGAGTTTAGTGACTCTTCTCTTGGGTCTGACCGAATGATTGTTGCTTTTCTGAAAGGAGCTAATCGCTTGTGCCCTCCAAGGGCCGTCCGGAGCCCGACGTGGGATTTGGGTTTGGTACTCAATTCTTTGTGTCACCCCCCATTTGAACCATTGCCACAGTCTGACATTAAATGGTTGTCATTTAAGACTGCATTTCTCTTGGCCATTACAACGGCGAAGCGTGTCAGTGAGCTCCATGCGCTATCAGTGAGTGCCCCCTGTTTGCGCTGGAGTGGTGAACTCAGTGTTTCATTGTGGATGCATACAAGTCTGTGAAGGAACCTCTACCTTCATCTATTCACTGTCACTCTACACGTGCATTGGCAACATCTTGGGCAGCGCTCCGAGGAGTGTCGCTTTCTGAAATTTGTGCTGCTGCAACTTGGAGTTCAGCTAGCACATTTTCACGTTTTTACAGCTTGAATGTGACTCCCTTGCCAGCGGTGTGCGCAGCAGTACTTTCTGCCTGCCCGGACGTTTTGCAAGAGGATTCCTCGTGACTACGTAGGTATTCGTCTTCCACTAGTGCTACAGCACTGCCTCTGGCGGTCTGGAACGATAGGAAATAGAACGCTAGTTACGAACGTAACTGTGGTTCTATGACTAAGTGGAAGACCGCCAGAGTCTCTGGTCACTCGGTATCGCGAGAATGATCTAGAGAATGATTATGACGCGTCAGGGTATTTTATAGATGAAGACACGTCATAAGTCACGAGGTGACAATTTTTTTTATTCGATTCTCGGTCAAGCGCGAGCACGAGGGATTTTCCACTAGTGCTACAGCACTGCCTCTGGCGGTCTTCCACTTAGTCATAGAACCACAGTTACGTTCGTAACTAGCGTTTTCTTGCACTGAACAAGAGCAGCAGATATGAAGTTCAGATAACAAACCCTTCACCCGTTGATGTGTACGATCACACTGGTGTTCATGTGTCACGTGATCAACCGCTAAATTCACACGTGTTTTCACGCGCTATCTGGCACTGATCCAAAAAAGACGCGCTCAGAGAACTTGATCATTATAAAGGTTTTTAAGCGACAAACATTCACTTCCACATATCTGAGAATCTGAATATCAGGTAGTTATTTTGATAAAAAAGAAAAAACTAAATAAATGTGAAACATCTATCATACAGCGCTTATTGTGACTGCGGTCTGTCACGTGACAAGCATGACGCGTTGCCATGGAAACAATAAAGCGAAAGTTCCAAAATAGGGGTAGGGGGTGCGCGCGAAATGTTTACTTCTTCCTAGGGGGGGCGCGACAGAAAATAATTGAGAAGCACTGGTATAGCCTGACGAGGTCGTACAGGTGAATTAGTTGAAGCTAAAGCTAAAGCTAATTTATTTCAGTGACACTAGTAGAACAAGGTAGTTTTGTTGGTTAAGCAGGCATTAGAGCGTGATTATGCTACAAACTAGCAATCAAAACAATCTATTCCAATAGAGTTTGATTATGATATAGAACATTATGATAAGAAGAAAAAAAATAACACACACAAATATTGAGTGAAAAGCTAATTTCCCTGCTAGCTGGTAGGTTTCTAGCCAGTTAGGTGGTTCATTTGGAAATAAATTAATATTTATATTCTGCGAGGATGCAGTGTGGACTTCTGCATTGTTACAAACAATATTAGGCAGCACAATCGTTTTCAACTTTCATAGTTGAAATAAGAAATGTTTCTTGAGCACCAAATGAGCAAGTCAGAATGATTTCTGAAGGATCATGTGACCCTGACGAGTGGAGTAATGATGCTAAAAATACAGCTTTGCCATCACAGGAATAAATTACATTTCAAAATATATTCAAATAGATTCTAAAATGTAATATTTCTCACTATTACTATTTTAAAACGAATAAATTCAGCCTTGAGGCTTATTTCAAAAACATTTGAATGGCCACGAACATGTGATGCTGTCTAAAGATTTCGGATGCATTTTATATAAACTACAAAGCATTCATTTTCTAGAAGTCTCTCAAAAGTAATTAAATTGTGTCTATATAGTCTAAGCAAAAGCTTTGTTATTCAACACATTTTGTATTCACCAGTGGTCAATTTATCTGTTTCACTAGAACAAATTACATCTCTGTGAAGCCTTACTTGGTGGTAAATAAGATGAATAGGAGTGTGTGTGTGTGCATGCATGTGTGTGTTTGTTGATGCATATTGACTCCGTGCAGGCAGGCAGATGAAGACGACTGGAAGGGCTGATGGAGAACGACAGGAGCGGTGTCTACTGTCTCTTTCTACCGCTACACCGCAGCTAATGAAAATCAATACAGGCAGCAAGTGCATGCCTACACTTTTGAACACACACACACACACAAAATTTGCAGCTCAGTTATGCATTAAACATTCAGAAAAGCTGAAGTTTGGTCCCAATTTTATTTCACATAAAATCATCCGCCAGATGCAGCTAATATTTAACAGTGGAAGGTCTCGATACTGTGGGTTTTAAAATGCAAACATTACGGCTCTGTTTACTGTAATTAAGTTAATGGACATGCTTTAAGATGGCGCTCTGAGAGTTGGATTAGAGCAGACTGTAAAGATGTTTACGAGCTCATTAGAAGTTTGTGTCTTTGCCACTGTGCAGTATTTCTCTCTCACACTGTGATGGATAGAGAGGATAGAGAGTGAGGCGTGCGGATTTCTCCTGAATGATGTCACACCATGCCGAATTTAGCTTGGGTGAATGTCATTGCACTGTTCTGGGTATCTGTGTGTATGAGAGCAAGTGAGACATGGAGAACAATCATCGTTTTTCCTCTCACCGCAACACACACCACTGACATTCCTGATAGGCATGTTTACAGTTTTAGCTGGAGGAGGGAAATGACATCACTAATGGATACTGGTTCATAGGTACATACATACATACATACAGTTGTGGCTAAATACATCACCAACACCTTGGCATTTTCCCCCCAAACAAGGCAATATGTCAGCATTATTCGATTCTAATGAAAGATTGCCAATAAAATTCTTCTCAGATGAGCAAACACTAAAACATACATCTTGCAGACAATAGACATCTCTGTGATATACATTTGTAATCAGGGATACTTCCATATTGACGACTTTACAACTATTATTTGTAAAATAGTCAAATAAATAAAAAAGTCCAAACAAATGTAGTCTGATTCATTAGCAAATTACTGTTTTGAGCCATTCAAGTTAGTGAGATGTTTTATACAGTAGCTTGGGGTTAGTAAGATTAAAAAAAATATATATATATATTTAATATTTATTTAGCAAGAATGCGTTAAATCGATCACAATTTACATTTAAGAATTCTATAATGTTAAAAAAAGATTTCTATGCCAAATAAATTCTATTTTTTTTATTCAAACAAATTCAGGACAAAAAAGTTTCACAGTTTCCACATAAAATATTAAGCAGCACAACAGTTATACTAATAAGAAATGGATGATGTGACACTGAAGACGAGTAATGATGATGAAAATTCAGCTTTAAACTAAATTAAAATAGACAAATTATTTTAAATTGTAACAATATTTTGCAATATTATTGTTTTTATAGTGTTTTGGTGAGTAAAAGTGGCTTCTTTTCAAAAGCATAAAACACTCTTACCAACCCCAAACATTTGAATAGTCGTGTATATATACATGCAGACACATACAGTCTTTATATGTGTGTACTACGTGTGTGTACTTCTTTAAGACAAACTCTTGTGGATACAAAAAGAAACACGGTTGCATTACATTGTAGAAAAAGTATTTTTGGCCATGAACGTTTACAAATATCCCAAAAGTCTTCTCTTTCTTTATTAGAAGATGAAATCATCTGAAATTCTTGGCAAGGCTAAGAGAAGACAAAAACTTGTAGGGTAAGATTCCAAGACACAGATTACACCCCAGACTACAAAATGTTTTCAGTGGAGAAATCAACATTGACAACATAATTTAAACCAGGACTCGTTTAATCCGTGACTTATTAATCCTATTCAATCATTCCGCTCGTAAATGAATAAGCACTCACATGAGACATAAGGGACGACTGAGAATCGATCCCGTTCTATGAAGCAAGATGGGATGACTGGCGCTTCAAAACATGTTAGCAAGATGACGAACACCAATTAACTGCTGTCATCCAAGACCTTCTGAACACAACACAACTATCATACGTCTTAGCCAATTACACATTCTCAGCAGACAACTTCAAGTCATATTCTTGTCCTAAGTGATGTCATGTAAATTAAATCGACTGTGCTTTTCTCCTCTCTTAGAGTACATTTCTAAACTAATTTTTCAGGGTTTGAGACCTCATCCATCTCTCATCTGTGTGTTCCTCCTGACTTAGTTCACCTTTTTCCTTCCAATACTCTTTCTTCTGTCTTCCTTTGTTTTATTTCATCAGAAAAAGAGTGCATGTAAAGTGCAGGGCTGGTGACGAGGAAACACGCTGCTTTGTTCTCTCACATGTGACGTGAGATACAAAAAAGATGAATGTCAAACTCTCTCAGTTCCTATCTCTCTGTGGGAAACCGATAGTCTAGTGTCATATCCAGTGTCCGGTGGCTTCAACGCCAAAATGCTCAAAAATGACAACGCATTGTGCAAATAAGCTCCAAATCACACAGTGTGAAAGCAGCCTGATACAGTCTCCATTAACAACAAATCTCCAGTGACACAGAACAGGATAAGAGACAGAGAAAACACACAAGCAAGTTAAAAATCTCCGGTGAGAATTTGAATAGGTTTACTGTGATTTTTCAACATGTTCCTTATCAACATATCAACCAAGAGATTACAAAAAATAGGGAAAGAGCTGAACAGCATTCAACTATCATCTAGTTATTATCCAGTAACACATCGATATTATATTTCTGAGCTCACTTCCAGTGCCATGTAAACTTCATTTTAAATTTATGTGTGATTTTGTGAACTTATCTGCACAAGTTACAATAAATTAAATCTTATGCAACTTATAAAAACTATTTTAATGGCTGTTATGGAAATATGAGACCATCTACAAGTCCAAGATTTTGTCCAAGTCCGCGCCAACAGAGCTGATTTCTAAACCCAAGCCGTAAAATGTGATTGCATAATAAGTACAATAGCTTTAATGTTTGTTAAGCATGTTTAGGTAAGAGAGCAACGCTCACCTCTTTCATCTTGGCAGCACTGAAGGTCGGTGTGAGGATGCTGCGCACTCGTTTCCATTGTTCGTCCTTCAGCATGATCAAACTGTCGCTTATGGGTTTAGTGAGGCCCCTGGTCATCTGTTTCGAGGACACAGCTGAGGTTTGTACACTTCAAATGTTTTAAAAGGACATGCTTATATTAGGAACAGATTAGGACTAAACCTAAAGCGTTCCAACGATTTGTCAGTCATTTTTCAATATTGTGTAGTAGGCTATTACTATGAAATCAGTAGCAGTAGAAATTGTAAGGCCCAAAACTATGTAATTCCAAAGCTTCCAGAATAATAAAGAAATACATAACTATTGTAAATAATAATAAATAAATAAAAAATATATTATTTCCTTATGTGTAATCATAGTTTTTTCCACATTTATTTATTTCTACATTTATTTACGTATATTTGTATTTGTCTACATTTATTTATTTATATGTTTCTTTGTCCATATGGTAATAAGGACGGCATGTTTTACCTCAGACATAGCAATCAAGCTCAGATTGGCAGTGCTGCAGATTTAAAGCCATATCTTGTGGTTTGAACCAAACAAAACGTGTGTACAAATATGCCTTTGCAAGCCACACAGGCAATTAATGATTTAGAGAATGATTTGGGCAATATGGCCAAAATCTTATATCACAGGTTAAGTAATTTACTATCACCCTGTCTGTATACTGGGTGACCATGCATACTCATTATCTTGGGCATGACTGTAAAACATAGTCAGATCGGGATTTTAAAAATGCGTAGACTCCACTCTGTGTCATGCCTAACAATGCCTTTCAGCTGTGCCTTTTGTTACCTTCACGTGCTATCAGAATTACCTTTAATATAACTTACACTAAGTCAGTGGTTCTCAAATAGTGGGGCGCGGAGCGATGCCAGGGGGGGCGCGCGTGACCGTGGGGAACATGCTTTTTTTGTCAGGGAGTAGGTTTTCTTGCACTGAACAAGAGCAGCAGATATGACGTTCAGATAACAAACCCTTCACCCGTTGATGTGTACGATCACACCGGTGTTCATGTGTCACGTGATCAATCGCTAAATTCACACGTGTTTTCACGCGCTATCTGGCACTGATCCAAAAAAGACGCGCTCAGAGAACTTGATCATTATAAAGGTTTTTAAGCGACAAACATTCACTTCCACATATCTGAGAATCTGAATATCAGGTAGTTGATAACAGAGCCAACAAGTTGGTGACTATTTTGAATAAAAAAGAAAAAACTAAATAAATGTGAAACATCTATGAAAAAGCGCTCTTTGTGACTGCGGTCTGTCACGTGACAAGCATGACGCGTTGCCATGGAAACAATAAAGCGAAAGTTTTAAAATAGGGGGAGGGGGGGCGCGTGAAATGTTTACTTCTTCCTAGGGGGGCGCGACAGAAAATAATTGAGAAGCACTGCACTAAGTGAACAATTGTACTTGAACACCCTCTCAAGTTGTATCTCAAGTTGTATTAATCTTGATACCCAAGTGCCTGGGATGGGCGAGCCACAAATTTTAAACATGGTGGAGGGGAGAGCAATTGCTGCTGTGAATGATATTCTTACATTTTTCCAAGACCACTACAACACAATGTCTTGTCGTTAAAGTAATATACATTTACATATATGATTAATCAGTTGAAGCATATTACATAAACCAGTGCTTCTCAATTATTTTCTGTCACGCCCCCCCTAGGAAGAGGTAAACATTTTGCGCCCCCCCCCCCCATTTTTGAACTTTCGCCTTGCTGTTTCCATGGCAACGCGTCATGCTTGTCACGTGACATACCGCAATCACAAAAAGCGCTGTATAATAGATTAATACATTTATTTAGTTTTTTCTTTATTCAAAATAGTCACCAACTTGTTGGCTCAACTTGTTGAAACCTAAAAGAAATCTTATGTGGTTGAAAACACTGAATTGTTGTGATAAATGACAAGCTCTGAGCGCGTCTTTTTTTGGATCAGTGCCAGATAACACGTGAAAACACGTGTGAATTTAGCGGTTGATCACGTGACACATATGAACCACGTGTGATCGTACACGTCAAATGATGAGGGGATGGTTATCTGAACTTCATATCTGCTGCTCTTGTTCAGTGCAAGAAAACTACTACCTGGCAATAAAAGAGCATGTACCCCAGGGTCATGCGCGCCCCCCCCTGGCATCGCTCCACTATTTGAGAACCACTGTATTAAACACAGAGAAAATAGACAGTATTTGGCTGAAATTCCATAATTTCAAGCTGCAAGCTGCAAGCTTGCAAGCTGACTATAGATAGCTTGGTGAATGTTTATATGGTTGTCAATGAACGGGATGCTAAATATCATTTTGGCATTAATACGATTTTCCCAATAAATAGGCAAGAATGGTGTCCTGTTCTTTCTGACAACAAAGCACTTGAATGCGATAACCTCGTAATCATGACTTAAGAAGTGGGAAGTAGGATATTTCCAATAGCATGTGAAGGAAGCATTATTCAGCATTATTCATTTATACGGCACGGCCTCTCATTCCTTTTTGCTTACATAACTAGCTGCACAACTGCAGTACCAGCAGTTTCAGGCCAGCAGCCACAGGACAGAAGTGAGGGACGGAGCGTATACAGTCTTAGAGGTGCTACACGTAATTTTCTTTCAGTAAATATTAGCAATTTTCACATAGATTTTAATTGGATAATGGATACCATTTGGATAAGCATTCAGTGGCAAGTGATTTCAACAGTGGAGTATAATGGAGGATATACCTAGCAACAATTTGCATCTACATTTCCATACTTGCGTAGAGGACGTTTCAGGCTTAATAGCCAGACCACAGCATTTACATTTACATTTATGCATTTGGCAGACACTTTTATCCAAAGCAACTTACCTTGCATTCAAGGAACACATTGAATCAGTTCTTGCTTTCTCTGGGATCGAACCCATGACCTTGGCATTGTAAACACCAATGCTCTAATGATTGAGCTACAGCAAAGTGTAAAGACTTTACTCAGACTCTAAACTGTCAAAAAGTGTTTACAAATGGTTCTACATGGATTCATCTTGGCAACATAAGTCTCGATAAAACTGCTGTTGTACACCGAGTTGGCTTTATAGGTCGTAAGCCTGAAAGTTAGTTCTGTAACTAAGGCCAGGTGGCAGAGCTATGTACTGGGCTGGCCTTGAGTTTGCATCTTCATGCGTGTGTTTGAAGGCTGCCAACACACATTTGTTTGTTTTTTGGTGCCATGACAATGTAAATACTTTATGAGCTTTCTCCCACTGTTTGATGTAGATGTGCTTTACGTTGTACATTTGTACCTATACATCCATACACACAAACAGGTCAAGATGTAGTTGATAAGCCCCAGTGGTGCACATGGCCTCAGAATTGATCTGGCCCTGAAATAATCATTTACCCAGCAGGCTCAGCTATAGCAGCAAGGCCATCTCATAACCTTTGACTCTGCTTTGATACATAAGTCATGTGATCATTCGTTTTTGACCTCTCAGGACTAGCCGAGTTCAAAGCTCTGAAGCCTTTTTGGCAATACCGTAAAGTTCAGCATTGATTCATACACACAAAATGCACGGCTACATACAGTAAATCCCATCAACTGCAGTAAAAAAGTGCAAGTAATACCTATGTAAGTAATAAGTAATAACTTATGCGAGATGATATTTTAGTTGCGATATGAAAAGTTGATGTGAAACTTGTCGGCTAATATTTTTTTGTGAATTTCCCAAGATAGTGGCTATTTTATGCTAAATAAATGATAGAATAAAAATCATATAAACAAATTTACTAATTATTATAGAAAATGCTTTTCTGGCCTGTTTAGCATTACATGCTAATGCCTTCTATAATGTAACACATTTGTTCCCATTTTAGAATGTACAGTAATACCTTGGTTTATGAGTGACTTAGTATACGAGCAAATCGGTGTACGAGCATTGTATCGGAGTGCGAGACATTTTTTCCCTCACCCACGCGCATTTTTTGTGGAAAAGTCCTAACGACAGCCTCTTTGCGCGCATTTTTACTGGAAATATCCTAACGACAGCCTCTCATAACACAGTCACGCGGTTCCAACCCATTTATCACCCCTTAACTCATTCATTCTCTCAGCGTCGCTCAGTTTAGTTGCATCATTCACCACAGTGCATTCTTTTATAAGTTGTTGTTCATTCCGTTAATCATCACAACGACAGTTACATGTGAATATGATGAAACTTTATTAACGGAGCATGTGTTACCAACACGACACATTGCATACTAATGAGGCTCACGTGTGTTCTCGGTACAACGAACCCAGGGGGTATTGACGTTCTTAAAGGGCCAAACACTTTTAGAGAACAGCATACTAAACACAGTTATAACTCTGTACAGATCATTCTTTTCTATGTAATTTTTATATTTTATGTACAGTAGCCTTTATTTCTATGATATTTTATAGTATTTTTAATTTAACAATCTATGAAAACATATTAAATGTCTTAATATCTTATGCAATATTGCTTCTGAAGTACATCTTTACATGTGTGCTTTAGGATTTTTAGATATTTTACAGAAAAAAGTCAAAAGATACTAATTAAAAACTCATTAAGAACTCGTTTTTGTGTAGATTCAGGCCTAATAATACAACTTGAGATTAACTTTGTGTGTGTGTGTGTTTGTGAGATATTAGATTTTAAATGTAATAGCACTCACCATTCTGTTGGGGAACTTATTGAACTCCTTCACCATCACCTGTCTCAGCATATCCGGGTCTGCTATGATCACCATAGCCCGTCGGGCTATATAATAACTGACACACACGTACAGCAAACAAACAAGATGAAATGAATAAATAACAGCACACCAGTCACATTTCAGGGGAATGGCAGGAGACAAAAGAACAAAGGATGCATACACACACTCATACACAAATAAAGTAGAACATCTGTGGCTGTAGACCCCGCAGACACCATCTTCCTTGTCATATCACTGACGGGGTACAGGCACACATAGTGTGTGTGTGTGTGTGTGTGTGTCAAGGTCAGCTCAGTAAAGAGAAATGTGATGAGGCTGCTGGGTAGTTCCTTTTTTTGTAGTCACGCATGGCAGCTTTCACTGCTGAGATGTGGCGAGGTTGTACCGTCAACGCTGTGAAATGGAGGATTGCGAGCATGTGTGTGTGCCCTTGCATGCGCCAGCATGAGAGAACCCCTTCCTCCAAAATGACACTACCTGTCATTTTCATTTTTTTCCCTAAGAATCAATTTCACAGGATGTAGCAGAAGCTATAGTAGATAATTAAACACACTGATAATTGAATATGAAAGCTTTTAGGCAAATGGCTGAAGCAATTAATCTAGTTCATACAAGCATTTGGAGGACTCCTGTTTTCCAGGAGAAGGACACGCTTAGGTTCATTACCGGGTCCAGTGGCTGTAAAGCACATTTAAGCCGAGCTGGGACTATGCTGGAGGCAAACGCAGCAGAGACAGATCACTCTTATCATTTACTGTACTCTCCTTTTATGTGCGGAGTCAGTTTGGTAAGTAAAACTCAGAGCAGAGCGCATAGGCTCTTCATATCATCTTGTGCTAATGAAGCTGACATTGGCAGTCCACATGGCTCTAGGAGCAGAATGAGTTTAATTAAGCTTGCAGCTAAGTGACCTATAAAACACTGATCTCATTAGTATGTTTTGGTTTATCTATGCATCTGCGCCGGCGGTCTGTTCGCAAACCGAAGAGCTGTGTGAAAAAGTCTCTCACGTGCAACAGACTAATATATGCAAGATGGACGGAAATGTTGAAATACATCTTGTTTTCCAGATTTAATAACAGTAGCGGTATTGAACTGAGTTGAAGTATGGCATCACTATTTTTTAACATTTTAAATTATAGCAATCACCATTAGATTGTGTATTATGTACAAAGAAACTTATTATGTAACAATGAACTAACATTATTTATGCTAGATAATATATGCTGTAGAAAATGTAACTAACAAATTAACTAATGTAAACTATTTGAACCTTATATATAAAAACAAAAGATTCTGTAAGTCAGAATGACAAACTTTCTCATAATAATGACTTGACATCTCGTAGAAAATGAAAATATATCATGATAATGACTTATGACTTTCAAATAGCAAGAATTTTTTTCATTTTTATGAGAAATAAAGTTATTATTATGTGAAAAATGCAACAATTATGAAAAAGTTTCTCATTATTATGACAAACCAAGTCTTTATTAGAAAAAGTGACTAATTATTACCAAATACTAAGTCATTATGAGCAAGTTTCTCATCGCATAAAAATATTTAGAAAAAAATCATTATAATGAGAAAATATTTATAGTTTATCACTATTATACGATATACAGTAGTGAATCATTAGAAATTCCAATAAAGAGATACTATGTCTTAAGTTTCTTTTCATTTCTTTCTAAGCAGTGAACAGACTTCTATAATAATATAGTGTAAATTATTATATTTTATCTTGACAGTAATTTATAAACTCAACGATATGCGTTTTTTTCAAAGTATTTAGGCGATTAATCCACACCTAAAATCGTCGGCCACTGCATTACACTGTCGGCAAACAATCTTCTCTATACCTGTCGACCATTGGAAAGTTGACCACTACACCAAATAGTTGAGATCTCACTCATGGAATCTGGATAGAAGCCATTTCAAGATGTTCTCAAACCATATCTGAAGGATCATTTTGGGTAGAGCAACCTTCGTGAGCAAACCGTCCCCACGTTTTAAGTCTAGCACTCCTGCAATGCGCCGAAACATCTGAACTTCGATGACTGATGTCTTGTACTTCAGGAACCGACAAGGGTTTTAAGGAGCATGCAGAGCACTGATGTGTATTTCAAAGCCCTTTGATTTTGGTTAGAAGCTCAGCCTCTTGGATTACTCTAACTGAAAGATGTCGTAATGTCTCCTGACATATATCCACACGACTCCAAGTCCGATCCCCTTTTCCGGTCCCGACACCCAATACAGAACTCCCAGATCCCAATGAACACACACACACACATACACAAGCAGACAAAACCAGCGTCATTTTGATTCTCTTCCCCTCCTTTCTGCTCATATTAAACACAGGAAGCCCAGTGGCACTCGCTGCTTTGATCTCCCTGAGGAGAAGCCGACCTCTCAGAAGCAGGCATATTAAAACACAATGTCTGGCTAGCAATGGACTAAATTAGAGGACACTGGGCGCTCTGTGAGTGGCTCATGCTGTCTGAATATGAATGACAGGACCGTGAACAAGGGCTTCATGTGTGATGGGTGTTATGCAGCCGCTTTTGTGTTAAAGTAATTCTATAAATGTGGAAATGACTAGAGCAATCATGTATGGCACTTTTCATCAGAAATATAATCAGAAAATCATTTCTATTACACAGTGGGTAATGAGAAGTCATTCATGTTTCACTAGGCAAAACAAATAGGTTTCGCGTATTTGTGTTTATTAATGCCCTCGACAAAAGCTTTCCCTGATTGAAAAAAAAGATGTTTCTCTCAGACATCAAGAAACAACATAAAATCAATTTCATTTATATTTATTCATTTGATAGACGCCTTAATAACAGTAAGAGTAAAATCCAAGGAGACTTACCCACAAACCCGTCCATACTTGTTTATGAGGTCAGTTTGTGCCTGAAAGAAACCCTGAGCAAGAGAAGAAAATCCACATATCAGTTTGAAAATCTGTTAGAGAACATATGAATATTCAAGTCAAACTTGAGGTTTGATGTTATTTTAGAGACTGTCAAAGACTCTTGGATCATCTACAACCAAACCAATCATAATGACCAATGAAAAGGCACACAATTTAAACATATTTGAATTGAAAATTGGTTGAAATTGGATTTAAAAAAAACTTTACATTACTGTACTGTCTTATATGAGGGGTGATAACTAGATGGCTGACTCTGCTGACCGCCCCTGATTTTTCAGATTTAGGTTTTGTAAGATCATTGTATTTTATTTTATTTTCTCAATGTAGTATTTTATTTATTTATTCTAGCACAAAAAAAACCTGCAACATAATTTTTGCACAAAGAGTGAGAAAGAGAAGTGAAATCTGAGAGATGTGTTGAATTTTAAAGACTAGCATATTTACAAACAATTGTACAACTTTGCCATTATCCGGAATTCATAAAATCGAATAATGTTTCTTTTAGTTTTGGTGTACAGTACTTTATAATAATAATAATAATAATAAAAATATACAGAATACAATATTATTGTTATTTTACTGTAATTGTTATTGTACATTTTTACAGGTAACTTGTTTTTTGTTTATTTTCTTGTCACTTTTTAAATTGATTCTTTGCCAATATTGTGCAATACAGTAATCCCTCATCACTTCACGGTTCAAGTTTCGCGGCCTCAGTGCATCGTGGATTTTTCAAAAATATTCATCGAAAAATTAAAATTCAAAAATACCGCCATATCGGCAGCCGTATTGTGGAAAGCAGCGTTGTTTCATCGTGATGCGAGAGAAACGGTTTCCCAGGATGCCAGACAAAGAGAGAAACTCTCTCAGAGGCTTTGTACACACCCACGAGCACTCAGACAAGACACGTGATTGGTTCTCGGCGTGAGATCGACCAATGAGAGCACGAATGGAGTGGGAGCCTCTTCGCCTCTCTCAGAAGCAAATGTTGACGATATCTGACGATGAGGCGCTTCCCGAACTGATTTAAAGGCCTCATTATACCAGTGCAGTAACACCATCATCATTCATCATCATCATCATTCATTCATCGAACCGCACAGGTCTGTCATCGTCGTCATTACTGGAGTCTCAAGATACTGCTGTCATTGATGAGTGTAGAGCAGAGTAATGTATAATATTAAGGTTTTATAATTTAATATTACATTTAAATAGATTTAATTAAAATATATATAAAGTATAAATATACATATTTTAAACATTCTGGTACCCACACACACATATACGGAAATTCCTAGGGGAGCCAATCCTACTTTGGATAGATAGATTTGGATTGGATTGGATAGATTTTCACCTATCACGGGGGGGTTCCGGTCCACATTAACCGCGATAAACGAGGGATCACTGTAACACTAATAAAGTGAGAGAAAAATCACATCTTTTTGTTCTCTGTAGGTGGGCACTGCCTCCAAGATTAGCATATTTGCGAACATTTGCACAGCTTTGCCATCATGTTTAAAACGATTATTTCGGCTCTATCTTTTCTTGGATTCCACTGTGTGTCTAATAAGACTAAGGCTGCGTCTGAAATTGCATATACTTACAATTCGCAATACTTCACGACTAGTTTAGTTGAACAACTTTCTCAGCATTCTCAAATCCTCTCACAAATCCGCTCATGGGATAGTAAATTGTCCATCGTATGCACACTAAAGAATCTTGCCGAAAGTAGTGGGTCATCTGGGTACCTTTGCTTACTCTTTTAAGAGTACGTACTGTTCTTTTGTCACACACAGTTTTTCGTCTCCTATATAATTTTGAATGCAGCCTGAAATTTCCTGCACAATAGAGATTGGTCACTATGAATCTTAATGATCCTGGAGTTGAACTCCAACCACAATCAAACACACCTAAACCAAGTAATCAAGGTCTTACAAGGTATGCTAAACTTCCAGACAGGTGTGTTGAGGCAAGCTGGAGTTAAACTCTGCAGGACAGTGGCCTTCCCACCCCTGCTGTCAGTGACTACTGTATGAAGCCAGTGACCACTGAATAACTACACTTATATACCAATAGGGGTCAGTACAGAGCAGACACTGACTGCGAATGGCTCTCCTCAGGTTTATGGGCTCTTTGAAGGTTTATTGAGGTCTACTGAGAATATTATCCTGAACTATTTATAATCATAACACAATAAGATGAATATTATTATATCCCCATTCAGAATGGAAAAACATATTAAACTTTGCACATAAGGCTGCTGGGATTACACTGTGTTTATAGATGCTGATGGGATATGGTTAAGAAGTTACACAACAAAGCAAAGCAAAACAAAACAACAAACATCAAGTACCGAATGCACACACACACACACACACACACATAAAGAGTGCTAGTTTGGTATGCATGGCAGCCGGTGGCTCTGCTGTCTCTACTAATGAAGGAGTCGACAGTGCTGGCACCGAAGCGCCTGCCCTCTCTTCTTCATCCCACCATTCCTGCAGTTTTCCCGGTGGGCATTAGGCAGAGACGTATGTGTGTGCGTGTGTTCCTCGGTGAGCATTAAGCAGTGGGGTGTGCCCTTCCGTCCTGATGTCCTCTCCTTCAGCCTTTTATTACTGTTCTGTCATTCGGAAGAGGCTCTGTGTGCATCTGGCAGTGCCGTAGTGAAGTTAAAGAGGAAACCAGAGGCTCAATTCAAACAAATGAGCCACCCTTGCCTTTGCCTTCATCAGGGATTCATCTCGGATGGATACGATCAATATCGCCGGGCCCGACTGAAGTGGACAGTCAGCGATCCTATTGGAATTCTCTTAAAAAGATTAGCCACTTTCAGTCGTTTTCTAGCACACATATGACCTTGACCTCTGCGCGGGTCTGAACACCGTGCTGATTCTCTTTGTCTCAGACAGTAATAATCTCTCATGTCACTCAGTGTCATGCAAGGAGGTTTTCAGTGAGTGCTTGAGAGAATGTGAAGGAAGGTGTGGGATATGCACTTTTAAGGATAGACCCGTGAAAGGACGAAAGGACTCGTGAAAAGACACTTACAGTGGCCATATTCTATTCTTTTCTATTCCCCTGATGTGAACATTTAAAGGGATAGGTCACTAAAAATAAATTGTCATCATTTACTCATCCTTGTTGTTCCAAACCTATACAATTTTAACTTTTTCTGCAAATGTTTTTTTTTGTCCATTTATTAAAGGTTAATGGGTTAGACCAGGGGTCGGCAACCCAAAATGTTGAAAGAGCCATATTGGACCAAAAAAAAAAAAATAATCAAATATGTCCAGAGCCGCAATACCGATCATTCTGTTGACGATTGGGGGATGTGCAGACCGTGCGTGCGGTGCGACACTCCTTTCATCGGACCGATCGCGGATAGCGGGACCGCTGCTATAAGTTACGTGAAGGGGATGAAACAGCCGCAGCACAGTGGTGAAAGAGCCGCGGGTTGCCGACCCCTGGGTTAGACCGTGGCACTATACTGACTTTCAAAATATTTTCTTTTGTGTATTGTGTTCGACATTTGCAAGTGGGTAAATCTGAATTTGATGATTCAAATAGATAATGGAACGATACTACCAAAAATCAGTAGTCTCTGCAAATGAGATTAGTTTCATTTATGCAGGCTTTGAACTCAAAAGTATAAGTATTTTACTTATATTACTCAAAAAACAAAGCATACTTGCTATGTGCCTCAAGCAAAATTCTACATATCTTTCAATGATTCAATGCCATGAACCTGGCAAACTTGTCAAATCCAATAATTATTTCTTCCCCAAAAGCACTAAATGTAGTAAATCAGATCTAAGATCTAAGAAATCTTTTCACACAGGCTCTTGCTTATAAATTATGCAGTCTGATTGGATCTCGCAATTTGCACACAAGTGCTTACCAATCTTGTATGCAAAATTAATCATTTAATTTTAAGCATTTTTGCGACTATCTGACCCTTAGTATAAGAAATGCTTTTGAAAGAGGATCAGACCGAGCACCAAAACACACTTGTAGCCAATCAGCTGTAAGGGACATATACACTCATGAGCGGGGAGGTGCCTGTGCTTCATAGCGTGTTTGTGGGCGGAGATAATAATCAAGATATAATATTCAACAATATTACTGGTCCAACTGTATTGACACAATGTATGATAAGCTGAGCTAAATTAACTAAATTGATTTTTACAACCGAAATTAATCAATACCAAACTTGCTTAAGCTGGAGAATTAGTCTATTTTCTTCAATAAACAAACTTTGTTGCATTATTTTCCTGTTTCCACTATAAAGCTGCTTTGAAACAATCTGTATTATAAAAAGTGCTATATAAATAAAGATGTTCACTTGACTTAGTACGGCTAGTGGTGTGTTTGATTTGCTTTGCTTTTGGTATCTTTGGTAATAAGATATTTCTCAGAAATATCTTATACACTTTTAAACAGGCTGTTTTTCTTTACAAAGTCTTATACTTTATGCAAATTATCTCTGTTGTTATTGGCTAACCTCTTTGCATTAGACAAGTGTACATCAGAAAAGTTCAACTCGCTAAATACCAAATGGGTGTTGATATGTACACAGTTTGGATCAATACGAAAAAATATTTTTTAAGAAATTAAAACTATTCAGCAAGAATGCATTAAATTGATCAAAAGTGACAGTAAAGATCAGTAAAGACAAATTTTTTTATAACGTTACAAACTATTTTCCAACACTGATAATAATATGAAATGTTTCTTGAGAACCAAATCTGAAGGATCATGTGACACTGAAAACTGGAGAAATGATGCTAAAAATTCAGCTTCACCATCACAGGAACAAATTACACCTCAAAACATATTAAAATAGAAAACTTATTTAAATATTACTGTATTTTTATCAAATAAATGCAGCCTTGGTGAGCATAAGAGACTTCTTTCAAAACCAGACCATAAACCTTTGAACTGAAGTATAGTCTTTAATTAATATGTTTATAGCCTTCAACAATTACCTGTTTTTGTATCTTAGCTTCAGAAAATCGACTTGACACACTAGGGAGGCAGCTTTACATTTCCAATGTTAGAGGAAGTCTGTCTAAATACAGTACAATACTGCCGTTCTTTTATGTCAAAATACCAAGACAAATCCTGTTTTCCAAATAGGTCCCCTATGGATAAAGAGAAAGCAAGTAAGTCCATGTATGCTGGCAACAAAGAAAGAGAGAGAGAGGGGGGAACTGCATCTAGGTTGTTTAGGAACTTAAATGGACCAAATCTCATGTCTGTGAGTGTTGTATTTGGTAATGGAGTGTGTCATGATAATGTGCTGCTGTGGGTTGCGAGAGACTCTGTCGTCTAGTCTCTAAATGTGACTCAATCTGCTCTGGTATCCCAGACGCTGCTCATCTCTGTACATCACTTCCTGTTACCCATGATCCTCCCCCACACCCTTGCTTCTCTCTTTCTTTTATCCTTCAAACCATTCCAAATATATCATTATCATTTCATCTCCTTACTTTCTGCCTTACATCTCATTTTCTCAAGACTGTAGCTACATTCAGAGTGAAAATGAGTCTTATGTTCCACTATACTGTTCAAAAGTTTGCCGTCTGTTTTGTTTTTTTAAAGAAACTATTACTTTTATTTAGCAAGGGCACACTAAATTGATTAAAGGTGACAGTAAAGACTTCAGTGTATTGTTTTGTTATACATTTCTATTACAAATAAATGCTGTTTTTTAAACCTTCTATTTATTAAAGAGTTCTAAAAAAAGAGTTTCCACAAAAATATTTATATTGAGAACCAAATCAGCACATTAGATTGATCTCTGAAGGATCATGTGACACCGAAAACTGGAGAAATGATTCGGGAAATACAGCTTTGCCATCAAAGGAATAAATTACATTTTAAAACACATTAAAATAGAAAACAGTTATTTTAAATTGTAATATTTCACAATATTACTGATTTACTGTATTTTTGGAGCCTTGGTGAACACGTAGACTACTATTAAAAACGTTCAAAATAAACCCACGTAGAAACGAAGTCCTCAATCCCAAATACTGACTAAGCTAAAGTAGGCTATGCCTTTCTTTCCTTCTCTTTTCTCTCTTTCAACATCTCTGCTCTTTTGCGTCTCACTGAATTTCTAACTTGAAATGCAGTCACCTGCCTCTTGAGATGGGAGTGCGTCTGTGTCTCCAGTGCCGGTAACACAAAATGTGCATCTAGTCGCACACACAGACCTACAGGATTTAGCTGAGAGGTTGGCCTGTAGAAGTGGGTCAGAGGATTCTGCTGGAGCAATGCTCTGGAGACCACTGTTTGTGAGACTGAGTCTGCTGACGTGTGCACGAATCTACACACACTAATACGCACAGACAAAGGGTGCAACAACAGCATACAAAACCCACACACATAACTTTAGTTCACCTGGGGAGCTTCATCTAGACACGCAGTAATTATGCATGCATACATATTCATTTATGTCTTTCTCACTTCCATCTAATAACATTTAATCACAACTAAGACGACGTGAATTGAGATGAAATGGACGGGTAAAGGGAAACAGACAGACAGACGGAGAGGGAGAGAGGGAAGAGGGATCCCTGTCATATGCGAGTGATAGAAAGACAGAATGAAATGAGTGTTGTGAACGATATGCTGTCCAGTCAACCATCACTGTCTGACAGTAACATATTGATCTGAAAATCTCTTTTGCACCAGAACAGCATAAGAGTTAGAATCAAAGCTTTAAATAAAATATGCCAGTGAATCTCATAAAAACGGGTCATTTTTCCACGTGTGTGTATATATATATATATATATATATATATATAGGGTCGAATCGGTGTACGAGCATTGTATCGGTGTGCGACAAAAACTTTCCCTCACCCACATGCATTTTTGTGTGGAAAAGTCCTAGTTCAGCATCTTCGGGTGCATTTTTACTGGAAATATCCTAAACACAGCCTCTCATAACAGTCACGTGGTTCCAACCCCTTTATCAACCCTTAACTCATTCATTCTCTCAGCTTCACTTGGTTTGGTTGCATCATTCACCACAGTGATACTTTTATAAATGATTTACAGCGGTTTTACCTCGTGTTGTTAACATTAATTAATTGTGATCGCTTTTGTTCATGTAGTGAAATATACATGTACATTACCTCTAAGCAGTAACTGTCATGGTTCATGAATTCATTGTCTCCTAGTTCTGTGTGTATGTTTGTGTGTGGTCACTGAGCACCTGATTCTCATTTCATCTGCCTATCTCCCCGCTTTCCGTCCGTTCGCGGCTTCCGTACGTTCCTTCGCGGCTCCCTATCTCCCACGTTCCACAACGTTCCACGACTTTCACTCTGGATTATCACTTCATTTGTTTTCTGCACTATTATAATAAATTCACTCATTTGCACTTGAATCCTTGCTTTCCCCGTTCCCCCCTCCTCCCTCCTCTCCTCAGCTGAAGTGCATTACAGTAAATTGTCAAGTATTTTTAAAGTTTAATTGTCAATTATCAATTAGTATTTATATAAGATCTTAATGGTTATAATTTTAACTGCAATTAATAGGGTAAAACCAAAAAAACATTTAAAATGGGCATTTATGGTTGTGTGGAACGAATAAATAGATTTTTAGTGCATTCCTATGGGGACATTTGTTTTGGTGTACAAGCATTTTGGTTTACGAACTCGCTCTAGGAACGAATTAAACTCGTAAACCGAGGTATTACTGTATATATATATATATATATATATATACACACACACACACACACATACTAATTTTTACTGTATGCAAAAAGTAAATAAGTAGATATTACTACAAAATATTATAAATATTACATAATTATATTTTGCATACAGTAAAGTATACATTTATTAAGATTTTTTAAATTAATTTTTATAAATCCTTTTTTCAAATCATTATTATTCATTGCTGGCAAAATAATAATACAGATAATAAAATAAAATAATAAAAGATACTGTATTACTGTCTCACAATATAGTATACTATCAGTTACAAATTGGATTCTGTTGAATAGAAAAATTAGCATGAATTTCAGAATGGTCCAACAATAAGCCTCTTTTTTTTTGGTTCTTTTGATATTTAGAGTGCAATAAGTGCTCAATATGTTCTTTTTAATGACATTCATCCTCATTGGTTGTTAAATGAATCTAAGCAGTTCACATTCACAATTTAATCTCGCTTTAAACCTCTCAGTGGAATCGAACAGCCCTACAGCATCGAAATTTTGGCCTTTATTTCCTATAATACACGTCAAATCCATATTATTAAACTACAGACAGACAGAAATGAGTATCCTCAAGGTAGCTGTTGATTTGCTACATTTCAGCCAGGGACTGAGATTAAACTTACAGGAGGAATTAAAAGTATTAATTTTTCAATATTAAAACCACCCACTCTCCCCGTCCGTCTTTTATATTATCGTCATAAAAGTACATCATTCAGCAGAGAGGGTAATCTGTTTGGAAATCACATGGCATTAGATGTCATTAGCAGTGAGTCATCTTTAATGAACACATCTTAATGAAGTGAGGCTCACTGAGAGAAATATACTTTTTCCAGCTTTGGGAGGGCGGTACAAGGTGTGTGCACAAGTCAGAAAGTGTGTGAATGAGTTTTGTGTTTCATAATGAGATAAACAAAAGGTCTTACATTTCGAAACATCATGAGGTTCCCAAAAAACGGTATGGGCTTTGGGTGCTTGATGCCACAGCGCTCCAAGGTAGAGAAAGGGGCAATGGAATACCTATCAAAAGAAACACAAAGACATTCAGTGTAAATCGCTGTGGTTTGTGGTCAGTTTGCCTGACTTTGCCTCATTAGAAATCCACATAGAGAGAATGTGAATGCAATAATAGGATTTGTCTCAAGGAAGGAAAAGTTAGAAGCACAAATTATAGAAGGAAAAAGGAAATTATGCTGCAAGATTGCAAACATATGGGTCCATGTATGTTTTAAATTGTACATTATTGTGACATGTCATTTTAAAGGTGAAATGTGTCATATACCGTATTTTCCTGCATATAACCCGCGGGTTATACCAGATTTTACAAATGGTTGCGGGTTATATAAGGGTGCGGGCTATATCACGAATTTTTTACACGTAATAATATTTTAATATTTTTGTTACGTCCCTAAGGATCGTAAGGGTTTTTTGCTGTATTTTCTTTCTGTTTTTCTTTCTTGCGAGGGTTGTTGCTGGCGCTTGTACTGTCACTCTGACAGCTGGCACTGATAGACTGTCTGACCTGTCAATCATGCAAGAAGACGTGATTGGCTGTGCTGCATGAGGGCGGGCTCTTCTCATCTCATCCGATGATCAACGCCTGTAGAATCGCTTCTTATGGGACGAGCTGCTGCACAGCGGGAGACACTGCTTTTTCTTTTTCTTCTGATTCTGACTTGTGTTTGTTTTCTTATTGTTTGAACTTTGCGCACAAGCACTGTGTACCGAGCCTGAACAGTTAAGATAATTGACGTCATGCGAGCAACATTTGAAATTCGAAATGTGAACTTACACAAAAAAGTTCATCAATCTATGGGTGCGGGTTATATAAAGGTGCAGGTTATACCAACAATTTTTTACCCAAACCCCGCGGGCTATATGGGGGTGCAGATTATCTGCGCCTGCAGGTTATATGCAGGAAAATACGGTATACAGTTAGTGGTTGAAATAATAATAATTTATAATAATTAATTATTTTATAATAAAGTATTCTTTTTTTTTTATTAAACTTGATGTGGGTTGCCAGATTAAAGACACAAGGGAGGCAATGAGTATGACAATGTAAGTTAATTTATTAATCAGTGTTTTAATATGAATCTGGTCATAAAGCTTTTTAGGTGGCTGCTGAGGCTTTTAAGGTAAGGTAGAATCTGCAATCTTGTTTGTTAGCTTCTATGGTTGCAATATGCTCTGTTTCGCTAACTGGCAACGTGGGGTGTCGAAATACAATTGGGTAAATTGGCAGTGGGCGGGGTCATACAGACCAAAGCAAAAAAGACATACTGACCTGTAACGCACATTTCAAAATAGAAAAACTGGTGGTAGAATAGTTTTTAGGAGAAACAAGCATGTGAACTATGAACTTTGTATTTTTATGATTTACCATATTAAAAAAATTACATACAATAGCTTTAAACAGCACTGCAATATGATAGATGAATAATTTAATAACAATAATAATGTAATTTATATATTATTTTAATGTATATACATTTAATATTTAATATTTATATATACAGTAGAGCGTTGGTGTTTACAATGCCATGGTCATGGGTTCGATCCCAGGGAAATCAAGAATTGATTCAATGTGTTCCTTGAATGCAATCTTAATCGTTGCTTTGGATAAAAGCGTCTCCCAAATGCAGAAATGTAATATAAATGTTACATCACAAGCTGTAAGCATAATAATACATGAGTAAGACAACTTTGTTGATAACGGGAACATTTTAGGGCTGTTGCTTACAATTCTTGGGCCCCGGGACAAAATATTTATGGATGTGTCTCTTCTTTACCTGAGCCCAATGAGTGACTAATACCTTAGTGTTAATACCATTTCTTCCGAGTATGGAAAAGGGGACCTGCATTATGCATGAGGATTGCATCTGCTGACACACCAGCACTTGGACCACTTTTAACTCTGAAGTGAGCCGTGGGAGATGACGAGACATTATTCTCTCAAAGAGTAGATATTATTTGTCCCCTAGAAATTAAACGAATGTCTTAATAATCTACCAAATAAATCTAAGAAAGAGAACAGTGAGTATTTTATTCAAATATGTGCAAATAATTGTTAACACTGGTACATCGACAAACACTTGATAGTTAAGAAATAAATTACCGGCAAAAATGCAGAACTTAGATTTACATTTACATTTAAACCAACAGAATTCAACCGTGAAAATTAAATTAAATGTTCTACCATGGCTTTATTTTTGCTATTAATAAAATGTGCCCTGAACAAAGAGTTAAATAAATATTAAAAATGACCCTTAATTGAACAAAAATTATACTTTATATTTGTCATTCATTTGTGGCATCAATTCCATCACAACCAACAACTCCTGCAACTTGCCTCAACAAACTTGCTTTTTCACAAGTAGGTTACCAATTCAACAATAGATAAAATGTATTAATATTAATGTAAAAATATTAATTGTATATTACTTGTTATATATGTATTTACATTGAGCAAATTTTCTTAAAAAAAACTAAATTTTCATGTCACAAATAAATAAAAAAGTGACAATTGTCCTATGAGGCATGTCCACTGATATTTTTTATTTAGTCTAAAAGTCCCTGCACCAAAAGTGTCCATAGCAGAATATTTAATATCAGACTGTGACTATCTGAAAAGTAACTGCCACCCATCTTCAACAAGAAAAAAAGAAGAAGAAGAAAGAAAAAAAGTACTGTAACCAAAAGATTCTGACATCCATCTCTTCCATAATCTCCAGCTCGGCAGGAGTTCATTACCATATTAATTGTCAGATTAGAGAGTGGGTCTTAACACGTGCTGTAAAAAAAAAGCTGGAATGATAACTCATTTTATGACACGCTCTTAATTACACAGAAGCACGTCGCATCCTAACACGCTCGTCCGGTGCTGAAAGACGATGAATCCCCGGACCAATCTGTCCATGTCCAGATTCAAAATCATTTCTCACTTCAGAACAAATGTATTAACCACCAGACAAACATCGAGCAATTTTTCAGCTCATTATTGGTTAAGTGAACACAGAAACGTGAAAGACATCCACAGTGCTGAACAGGGTGAGATCAGGTTTATCTCCAATTGCTGTGGAAGTCTTTTAGAAAAACAGGAGCAAAGTTGATTTGTCCTTCAAAATATGCAGTTTGGAACATTGTCAACAGTTTGTTCCAGTTTTGCTGTAGTTTAATCAAAAATCTCTTTAGGGAGCATCAGAATTAATGTGTTGCTCCATAGAAAAGGTGTTACTGAAGTGTGTCACAGCCCATATAAAGAAAAATTTAGCATATTTCCATATTGTGAAGGCTGATAAGTTCAAAGAAAACATCCAAAACAAAAGTGATCATAAAGTTACTAAACTAAAAAGCTCAAACATTAATAGAAGGTCATTCACACACAAAAGAGAGCGAGATTCGGATAAACACATAGTACACACAAATAATACAATTGTGAATCAAACTTTTCAGAAATGGAAAAAAAAGACATGCTGTGTTGCTTTTGTTGGCTGCATAGATCATTGAGGTTGTCCGGAGGACACAACCTTCAAAATGAGACGTGACTATAATGTTGCCTTCATGTTGGGGGCATGCTTATGATGCCTTAAGTGCTGTCTCGGCTGGAAGTTAACCAAGTTAACAAGTTATATATATATATATATTTTTTTTTTATACAGTATATATAATCTATATATATATAAATACACACATGTGTGTATATATATATATATATACTGTATAAAAAAAAAAATATATATATATATATATATATATATATATATATAATTCTGATACACTTTTGTGACAGTTTTTTTCTCACTCAGGTCTGCTTATAATTGTTAGTAAAAAATTATTGCGGCATAAACAAATTATTGCGGCATAAACAATTTAGTTTTTCATTACTAACACATTTTACACCTTCACAGCCTTTTGCTCCTGTGCATTTAAAAGTGTAGTTCACCCACATAGTTAAAATTGTCACAATTTGTCATAATCATTCCAAATCTGCATGATTTCTTCATTCTGTGGAAAACAAAAGGAGATATTTTGCACAAGATTGTCTTCCAATAAACAACAAAGTCAGGCATTTAAATTATTCTGGCTCAAAAAAAGCGGCATTGGTAGTGTATTATATAATTTTGTGGTTACGTTAAGGGGCTTAATATTTCCAAAACGCGCTCAAAGTGGTTGACCAATCACAACACACTGGTCAAGCTGACCAATCAGGGCACACTGTGGTTTTCAGAAGGAGGGGCTCCATATACCCGGACTAGAGGGACCAGGACTAAGTGTTACAGACAGACTGGAAAGAGGTCCTGCTATAATATAAAATATGTGGGAAAATGAAAACCTATTCTAGAAGGTGTCAGAAAACAAAATTAGGATTTAAAGGTTTTAAGACTTGTGGTTCTATACAATATATGTGAACGAATATTGTGACTGAATAACCTCTGTTTACTGGCGTACTGTAGCCCACACTGCTGTATGTCACGGCTGCTCATGCTTCTGAACACTGAATAGATACTGACATGGAAATGTGCAAAGTCAAATTAATGTGCTTGTGGTTCTGATGCCAATACGAGTATGCTATCTGAATAACACATTTTTGCAGTTCAGTTTTGTAAATGGTCTGAGTGTATGCTTGTGTTTTGAATGTTACAGTATGTCTGTATCGTAGGCTACAGTATATGTTAATTTAATTATTCAACTACAGACCAACAGCACAATAATTACGTTTACACAAGACAGCACACCACTGCATGATGAACAATTGTAGTTCAATGCGAGCCTGAGCTGACTGACAAATCCAGCGAGGCATCTCCTCTATGTGTCTCTCCAGGCTAGATAAACAGATGTTGATGTAGCTTATCAGTGAATACGCCTGGCCATTTCTGAGCCCTGTGCCAGGGGCTGAGGGAGAGACAGAGATGTGCCACAGGCTAAATATACTGGGAAAAGGCCAGGGTGGAAGACAGTCCTTAAAATACCACTAAAATTCACATCCAGCCTCCTTGTTAAATATTTACCCTAGCCTTACTTTGTGTCCTTCCCAAATTCGGATTTTGAAGGTCCTACAAGGTAAGGAAGGTTCACTGTTGGCCAACGACACAAACATATCAGACATGTTTCAACTTAAAAAATGTATGCGCATACAAGCACAGCTGAACACTTTTACAAACACAACTCTCTCCAAGGCTGTTATTATAGTTTGCTGAGCTTCGGTTTAAACTTGCACATCGTGAAGTCATTAAAATTTATGTGTTTAGGGTGACCTGTAACTTTGGGGTGAATGAGCAGTCCTTGGAAGTGAAGGAGAGATTGAAACAAACATGTCTGACTGACAGCAAGGGACTTGCTGGGTTGTTTTCAGAGAGAGGTTGGAAGGAACAGGCCAGCCAATGTTCTCATTAAGGGCAAAAGTGTCATAAAAGAGGATGGGTGATAAACTGAAAAGTTGCTGTCCTGATTCTGTAGTGGACAAAAAATGTTGTTGTTTTTCCTGATAAAGACTCAGGATGCTCAAGCTTCAAAAACTAGTTAGCTGTCTATGTGGGTATAATTTTAAGGCAGTATTTTTCACCATTATTTAGTCACACAACCCCAAAAGTCAAGCTTAGGTACCGTACCTCTTCACCACCACCACCAAATTGAAATGTGTTCCTTTTAACCCATATTATACTGGGTATCATAACATTAATATTAATATTGCTAACATCATTTAAAACTACACTAAAGATGATTTCCTTGCTCAGTATTTAATGACGTTTTCCAGGATAAATATCTAAACATTTTTATTTCAAAATTAAAGTCATGTTTATGCTTAAAATAGGGGGGGAAATCTACCAATCAAGCATGGCAAATAAACTTCTCCCTTTCAATTTGCAAATATTTTCAGAACTTTTTTTTAAGTGTACTGTGACTAAACAAGTAGCTTCCTCTTTCATTCTGGGACATACGTTTGTTTGTCTTTCAAATTCTGACCTGAAGGCAATTATGGAGACATTAAAGGGGTCATGAATTGAGAAATCTAATTTTCCTTGACATGAGGTCATCATACTATATGAATATCCTGTAAGTGTCAGAGCTAAAAAACTTCCTTGTTATTCCAAAAACTGCTTTTATTGAAACCATGTACATTCAGATGTTCAATGTCTCAAAACCTTTTATTGCTGTTTGTGTGTCAATGAATGAAACCAGTGACCAAACAGTCAGCTTCACATTGTTTCTCCTAGTAGGATGAAAATCTGTTTTATAAACTGTGATTAAATCATATGTAGAAAGCGATCCCTTTATAATCGCTGGAGCTGTCAATCAAACAGCGCAAGCTCATCATATGCAAAGACATCAGCCAATCACAGCAATGGGCATTTACATGATTGAAGTCTCACAGCAGACACACCCCTTCAAACTGAGCGTTCAAATCAAAGAAGAAAAAAAGCTATTTTATTAATAACTATTTGAGTTTTTATATGTTTATGATAAAAAGCTGTCTTAAATGTCCTTACACAATCCGTAAAACAAAATAACTTGCACACTTATCTTTTACATATGACTGTATATTACGATCAGACTTTTATTACGGCCAGAATCACCAGCGGACTTTATGCTCATAATAAAAATTCAGGATTCAAGAGACTACCTCTTCTTTATCATACACAATCACAAACACTCAGTATTACACAATATTCATGTGCTACGGAAATGTAGCAGAGTTTATGTAGCTGACAGTTTGTTTGTGTCAGAGACAGACTTTAAGTTAGTATCAGCAAACCGCTCCTGAAGCACTCAGACACACGCATTGATCCTGCCAGGCATAAAAGCGCAGGCTATAATTGCTCTGAGCTGCTTCTACTGTCTCTCTTGATCATCCATGACACATTTGATTTCTTTCCTATTGTAAGAGCCTATTAAAAACGGGCACCAATAAAAGCGCATTGATTCATGCGGGATTAGCCCATCGGACAGCAGTTTTATCATGGACACAAAATCACAAACTCCCTTTTTTTGCTCTCTCACACACACACACAGACACACACATCACAGTGTGCAGCTGCAGTCACATGGATCGCGATTTGCCAGCTCTCTGCTCAATAGTCTGCTGATGGTGCCGTGGGCCTGGGTGGGCTACAGAGTGAGTGTGTGCATGGGGAAAGAGATGGCCAGAACTGCTTAAGCGGTCTGGTGGTGAGCAGAGGACGAGCTCCCCAATGGAGTACCCAGATCTGGCTCAGACGCTTGGCGGTCACGCCGCAGTAGTGAGCTCAGACCGCACATTTATCTCTGGGAGCAGAGAGCTGCTGCGATTGATCAGCTGTGGAAGAGGAGGCGCTATGATCCAACACAACACCAAATAATCTGCCAGAGCAAAGCTAGTGACACACAGCTAACAACAAACACAGGAAAGGGGGCCAAGTGAGTTTAAAACACAAAGTACAAATAAACACTATTTAAACAAGCGTGAATGCAATATTTAAAGTGCAGAAATGTTTAAGAGTATGTCTTTGTACAGAATCTGATGTCACTGCCATAACGATCTCTTAAAATTTTCACATTTATGCACTTCTCAACAAGTAATTTGCACAGAATATCTAATGTGTATAATTTCATCATTTTTTATGTCATGATAATGGTTTTCACAGGTTCACTGTACAAAAATATATATATATATATATATATATATATATATATATATATATTTATTTATTTATTAGCAGACTAAACGTAATTTACTTGATGTATCCAATGCATTTTAGTTGACAATTTAATCTTTTGAGCAATGAGTAAAAGCCCATGCAAAGATTAAAGTGTTTTTTTTTTTGTTTTTTTTTACAGTTTATTATTATTAACATCGACATGAAATATAAGTGTAATATATAAAACAAGGACACATTTTTTATGCTAAAAAACATGCGTGCACATACACATTAATTCCTCTTCCAGGCGTTCCAACTCAATCTAACTTATGAATTAAAAGAGATCCAATTTTGCATAATCATGGTATCAGCTACTGGTATTGTGGCAATCCAATTACCATACAACAAAGATTCCTCATTACCATCTCATATCAAATCACAAGGCTAATATCTGACATCCCAGACTAAAAGATTTCTCAGCCTAAAAATGTCTTAAGAAACACAAACTAGATGTGTCATTCATCCACAGAGGCGCTCATACAGGGGCTTCCTGTTTGACACATGCTTACAGCTACTCATTTCAAAAATTCTCCTGTCACATAATCAATCACACGTAGGACTGAGGCATACAAAATGAGCAGCATATAAGCATATTACAATTATTTCTGAAGAAACATATGACACTTTAAAACATATTAAAACAAAAAGTTATTTTAAACTAATCATATTTCACAATATTATTATATTAATAATCACAACATTAATGAGAAGATAAAATTGCCCAAAAAATGTGGATGTAGATATTTCAGAATCATAAAAAGTCTTTTTTTTTCTACAGAAATAAAATAATGAATGATAAACAAATTCAGACAGAGCTTAGATTATGTCAGGATCAGGCCTTAAGACATAAATAACTTTTATAAACATGCTTTAAAAAAAAGTTTATTTTTTGTGCATCTTGAGACAAAACAATGGCACTGATATATTTTTAGATATGTCAATGCAAGTTGCTTTCAGTTAAAACATGCACTCTAACATGCACTTTAGTCTAGGACTAAGTTTAAGCCTTGTCTGTGAAACTGGGGATTAGTGACAGCAGTTATAAAACAAAACTGCATGCATTCTGCTAAATAACTTTTTTTGTTGCACTTCGGCTCTGCATGACTGTATGGATGAATATTATTATCCTACTGCTAATAATAAATATATCTTTGTCTATGTCTACAATTAGGTTTAAAAGATTTAATCAGTATAGATTAAAAGGATCTCAAGATGACTAGCTGAAGACCATACTGAATGATGAACAACAATGAAATTCACTATAAATAATGTTTTACAATTAACTCTGTTAGAGAGGTGCATACAGCAATGTATCTGCCATCTCTGAAAAGCCAAGCCAATGTTGATTCTTGTTTTATTACGAGCTCTATCATGTTCTCTCTTTGCTTGCAAAGACTCTCCTCTGTTTGCTGTTTTTAAAAACAGATGATTCTCAGAAAATTAGAGATTTAGCGTACTCCAATTCATCCCTTCTCGCTCATTGTAACAAATAGCCTGTCACTTCAACACCATACATGCGTCAAAGCAGTCGGATCAACGTTTTTACAGACACGCACAGGCGACTGTCGCATGTAAACGATTTCCCAAGTGGTACTCATTGCAGAGTCAAATGATGTCCAGCTCCTCCTCTCTGGACGTCTAATGGGATGGAGGAATAGAGTGTGGTGGGATATTTTGAACATCTAGTGAGGAGGAGCTAGACATAAGGTCCACCCATTTTGCTCTGTAGTGAACAGCTTCTCCATTTTCCTTAAAAACCATGCCGCTAGGTCTAGAACAAACACTTATAATAAGCGTAAGCCTATGGTGAATCAGGGAAGGACGAAATTTTGTTTTGGAAGGACTGATGATGTATTGACAAAAAAAGCTTTTGGTCTTATGCACACAAAAATTTGGGTCAATAAACCTCTTTCAAAAGGGTACTATGTTGTAGTTATTGATGCATATCATCGAACGGACAGCAAACAGCTTTTGTGACAGTCAGTAAATGGCTATTATTGAACAATTTACAGCTTGGCATATTTACAGTTGATTTGTGCGCAACTGGAGATGGATTCATGTAGACATCTATTTTACCAAGGTTTTGTGCTGTTACTGTTCCCAGAGGGATTGTTGACTGCCGCCTGTAGAAGAGATAACCAACCTACACAGTTGATGGAAGATATCCTTGTTTACCGACCCGTGTCATCGTGCTATGCAAACTAATGGCTGCATGTTAAAAGCCCCTCACTGAGTATAAAGGGTTTATTTTAATGACTTCTAATTCCTCTCATCATTATGCGAGGTGCACTTACAATTCAGCATACCAGCTTTTATTAAACACACAAACACTTATTCCTTGTTATAGCTTCAGACCGTGTCAGAGAGAAGTTCACACGTCTTCTCGGTGCTGAACCATCGTCAACCATTCATCAACGTACTTATTTAAAGTCAAGAGGGGGGGAGGTTGGGAGGAATAAACCAAGAAAGAAGGCAGCTTTGAAAAGGAGTATATCTCGCCCTGTCACCTCCTCACTGCCGAAGTGCATTGTGTGTGCAGGTGCACATGTGTAACCAGCTGTGAGACAACAATAACCAAAAATAGGCAGAAAAATGGCACTAAAATAGAAGTGTGAACGGGCCTGCTGTGACATCTCTCTCATCGGCATTAGTCATGCGAGTCCCTCCGGTTCCATAACACCTCCCCAGGACCCAATCCTGTTCTTTCGAGCCTTTCCACACAAAACACGTTGCTATTTCCAGCCCTCAGCAGGGACTACGGCACGTCTCGCCACACTGACTCGTTAAAGATGGCTGAGAGATTCTGTATCAATCTGAATCTCACAGACGTGATATAAAAGGACAATGACTTAAAGGAACAGCTCATCCAAAAACTCTGCCATTATTTAACATTGTTTAAACATTACTTGTTGTTTTTCTCATCCTTATGTTGTTTTAAACCTGTATGACATTCTTTCTTCTATGGAGACATTTTGAATAATTACTATTAAAGGCGATGAGGCTTTAATAATGAGCTTCAAAGAGGACATACGTACTTAAAAGTGTCATGATTCAATATGATTCATTCTCTATATTACAAGTTTTCTGAAGCCACAGAAATAATGACAGCCTTTTGTGAGGAACAGACTGAATTTGAGGTCATTATTCACTGAAATTCTTGAGATCTGTCAATTTTTTTCTTATTTTGTGAAGAAATTGTTCTTTTGACTCCAATTTTTTCTATGAGAGCACTTTACACTTTAAACGCAATTTATATGTAAAATTCCAAGTCTCTGAAAAATTTTGTGAGGATCAGAGTGAATTTTGTGTAATTATTCTCTGAAATGCTTGAAATCTCCTTGAGTGTATGAGAAAGATTTGAATTGTCAACACACTAATCTTTTGACTTTTCAATAAATCTGTTATCTGAATGATTCGTTCATGATTTGATCCAGTTCACTCATTGACTCAATGATCTGGTCAGTTAACACCCCAATGGAGGTGAAAAACTGATATATTTTTGGTCTGTTTCATTACACAAAGCTATCACATCTCATATGGACCACACTTATGATACTTTATGGTGTTTTTATGTGCTTTTCAAAACTCGAAAGCTTCAATTCCCATAAATTACATGGAAAAAGTGTGACTAGTACAGTTCTTCAAAACCTCTAATTTTTTGTTCCTCTATCAGAAAGTAAGTTATACAGGTTTGGAATGACATAAGAGCTAATAAAAAAAAGTCATAATTTGAATTTTTAAATGAACTACACCTTTAAAATTAAGTTTATGAAGGTGCTCTACATGTTAAAAGTAATTTAAATCTAATGTCTAGGGTAAGAATATCCTCAACTTCTCTAATCAAGGTTGTCTTCAAGACTCCACTTGTACTTCATTAATCCCATATAACTCCACAGGCAGAAAAAAAGACACATTTGAGGAGCAACAGAAAGATGATCTAATGCAAAATCATATCATAATGAGAGTGAATTAATGCAAGCTGCAGGAGGGCTCGTCAGTCGCTTCTTGGCGCTTTCCAACACAGTGCCACTGCAAACTAAACCAAGAGCCTGACGAAAGCGACTGCTGACATTCGTCACTTCATAATCGAATAACAGTTGTGCAATTTGAGATTTAATTTACGTATAACTCTCCCTCCACACATCTGCAGCATGAGGTGTCAAGACAATTTGGTTACGGACTTTAATGGTGTGCTGGGGTACTCTATTTCCATATTAGCAGGCCTATCTTAGTGGCGGTCTTGCACGGCGAGCTCATTTACAGTGGAGGGTGGATCTGGGTGAAATTAGAGTAGATTACCATATTTAGATTTATTAGGTGCCCATCACCGTGGAAACGGAGGAGCGTAGCAGCTTCTCGGGGAGGTGCGAATGTTTGATATGATTAACATCTGTGATGGATGAGCTGTCCAATGGCCCTCAATTAAACAATAACTATTCTACAGGCTGGCCAATGACAAAGAAAGTCAAACAGTGTGTGCAAGCGCCTCGCTGCCAAGTCAGCTGTCCACAGCTTGATGCAATCAGCATTGAATGGTCACAGCCTCTACTTTCACATTGGAGGGCAGAGATAGTCACTTAGATTGGGCTACCGGGGACCCAGAGGGAACAGACAATCGAGCACTGTGGGATTTCACTGCAGTGAGGGTAAAGAGAGAGAGATCGACTGAAGGTAGCAGTTAGGAATGAGAGATTTTAGTCCAAGCAAACACACCCAGAAAGCACCAAATGGTCTTAAATGCATTATACTGAAGAGGTATTATGAGTAAAAGGCTGTTGTGAGGCATGACACACGGCTTCTTCAGACCTAATAAAACTATTTAGTACACTAACATTTAATAGTTTGGGGTCAGTAAGATTTTTAAAGAAAGAAAGAAAATACAGTACTTTCATTCAGTAAGGATGCATCAAAAGGGACAATTGTGAGCAGCCATATCACCATGTAGCCTAAGACTGGTTGCCCACTGAAGCTAAGCAGGGTTGAGGCTGGTTAGTACCTGGATGAGAGACTCCTGGGAATGACTAGGTTGCTGTTGGAAGAGGTGTTAGTGAGGCCAGCAGGGGGCGCTCACCCTGCAGTCTGTGTGGGTCCTGACGCCCCAGTATAGTGACAGGGACACTGTACTGCAACAAGCACCGTCCTTTGGATGATACGTTAGACCGAGGTCCTGACTCTCTGTGGTCATTAAAAATCCCTGGATGTCTTTCACAAGAGTAGGGTTTTAACCCCAGCATCCTGGCCAAATTTGCCCATTGGCCTTGGTCCATCATGGCCTCCTAATCCCCCCCATACTATAATTGGCTTCATCACTCTGTCTCCTCTCCACCAATAAGCTGGTGTGTGGTGAGCGTTCTGGCGCAATATGGCTGCCGTTGCATCATCCAGGTGAATGCTGCACATTGGTGGTGGTTGAAGAGATCCCCCCCTACTATGTAAAGTGCTTTGAGCTCTGGAAAAGCGCTATATAAATGTAACAAATAATTATTATTAAAGATATTTATAATGTTGCAAAATATATATTTTTTAAATATGCTTTTCTTATGAACTTAACTCTATTCATAAAAGAATACTAGAAAAATGTGTTTCAATGTATTCCATGAAAATATTATGCAGCACAACCATTTTAAACTTTGATAATAATAACAATAATAATAATATTATTTTTGAGCAGCAAATCAGCATATTAGAATCACAGGAATGAATTACATTTTTTATTATATTGAAATAGAAATTTGAAACTGTAATAGTATTTTTCACAACATTACTGTGTTTTTCATTAAATAAATGCAGCATAAAGAGACAAAAAAAATATACATACAATCTTACTGAATGTATTTTTTACTTTATCTTTTTAGTAGTGTAACATAAATAAATAAACATTTATTTTAAAAGTTCAGTCATTTTTAAATGTAACTGAAGTGCATTTTCTTCTTTTGAGATATGAAAATAATTATTCATTAATGTATGATGCAAGAGATTTTACAATTATCTACAGCTGTTCAAAATGTTATTGAGGAATATTATTGAAATGTTTTATTTACATATGTTTTATTTATGTTTTAGTTTTTTTGGTTAAATCTTTTAATTTTGTTCATATCTTTATCGAACAATAGCATACATTAGCACATTAATGGACATTTACTGTACTTAGTGTAACAAGTAAGGCAAGTCATCAAGGCAAGTCTCATAAACCTACAAGCGTCACTCTTCTGCACAAATACACCAACTTCCTTTAAATAATTTAAGTAACATCTTTCTGCTACAAAATATAGTCCGTGAAATTGAACTCTGTATTAACCAAATAGCATCTAGAAACAGACTATTTTATATTTTATCCACTCTTGTGGTATAAAACAAGCAACCTTTCAGTAACCAGCCCAAACTGTGACCACAATACCACAGCTACTGTAATCCTTGTGAAGAATTAAATACAGATCACACAGGGTGATTTTTTAATTCTATGTGAATAACGTCTCAGACTGCCAGCACGTGTTTAAGATATTTAATCACGTCATGCATGAGGATTAAGTGTTTTAATAGACTCCTGCAATTAATCCAAAAGAGTTTGTCTTATGAAAGAGAAATAAAGTGAAACAGAGAGAATCCATAAGATATCGCAGCAGATGTCATACATCCGCTTTAAGTGCATGACCTTTCTGAAGTTGTGCCCGTTGTTTATGCAGAGAGTCCAAAGGGTGACAGATGGGTTCGCACTCAACTCTTACATTTTATGAGAGGATCTATTAGAATTTGTCATCTTCTCCACTCAGCCTTGCCAGTGGAGAGATTCGGTCATGGTCACAAGGCCCCTATATGCACAGTGTGTTAAGTGAGAGGGATTAGCAAGTTCAATTCCAGAGGAAAACAATCTTCTCAGGTTTCACAGATGGGGAATTCACAGTCCTTATGAAGGAGACACATTTTGAATGTAATGAAGACAAAGGGACAATAGATGACATTAACCTTTATATACAGAAGAGTAGGGTACGAGAAATGGAGAAATGAGACAAAGGAAATATACCTAATTATATTTCAGGATGTCTGCGATTAAATTAAAGAGCAAATATCTATAACACTTAAAAAGCCGTCATTCTAAAAGTCTTGTTTTGCCTCATATTAACTGAAATTTTCCAAACCAGACAGAAAAAGGCAGAATACATCAGCATATCCGCATTCAATAAAGTGTAAAATAATTATTTATTTAAAAAATAAACGTATTTAACTAAAATAAAATGTTTTAACATTTTATAATAGCATTAGTATTAACATTTAATGCATCTGGACTCAAAGTGCATTAATGGCTCAGTGGTCATATACAAAACAATTTTCCTAGTTTCTTAGACACATTTCTCTAGTTTTCAGAGGTTTGAATCAACTCACAATAAATGCCTCAATATTACAATTCCAGTCAATAACAATGAGCTAAAAAAATTAATTGCATGTTAATGCCCTGCCCTAATCAGTCATTTAAATGCATTTAGGCATTATAAATGTATAGCATGAAAAACAAATATGTATTTTGAAATTACGTTCAATAGTCTTAAATTATTAGTTTTTCTTCTTTATTTGAGCATTAGATGATGGCAAAAGTAATAGAGGAAAAATGCCCAGCACAATTAAAGATCCAATATCGACCAGGAATGCTGTACAGTCCATTGAGAACATTCAAAACAAGCAAAAGCTCCTATATCCTGCATGAAGAGTTCAACAAAACCAGATACAGGTTAAAGCATGAAACAACTTGCATATACGCAAGTATGTAAACACAAATGTTTCTCGCTACACAAGCTTGATGTCACTTGCAGAAAACGATTCATAACGCAATGCACAAGTGAGCGTTTCATTGCACAGCACAAAACGATGCATTAGCATAAACTGGCCAAATGTAGATTTGAACTTCTTGGCTTCCAATTTACAGAACAACAGATGTTTAGCTGCTCATGTTGCAAATTCAAGTTACCCAAATACGTTTTTTTGTGTGCAAATGTCAAAATCCAGCGATTAACACTGAAAGTAAGAGGGTTGAACCTAACACTTTATTCGAGCAGGTGACGCCACGGCTGTCTCCAGTCCCCTCTCATCATGGGTTTATGCGTAATGAAGCAGAAGGGGACAGAGTTCAGAAGAAGTTCAACTCACTGCTAATCATGCTTTCCTCACATTCTGGCGATTGCAAACACTCTGAAGGCCCTGTCATTGAAAAACCCTTGAATCTACTGGTCCAAGCTGGTCTCTTACATAAGCTATAACCTTTTGCACTGAAGATCAATTCTTTGTCTAAATGAAAAAGAAATGTGCTGGAATAGCTCAGGAGGTTTCTTTGCCAAACTATAGTTTTTTGCCAAGCACATTTAGCCATATTTTTGCTGCATTGCTGGAAATTTACCATATCAATTGCAAGTTTGACGTGAATAAATAACGTTTGCAAGCCTTCTCCTTTACTCAAGGATGACCTCAGAGGATAGACTTGGCTCGTCTATTGATTAGAACGTTTTGTTCCGTAACGCAGCATCTTTTTAGTTTTAAGTTTATGTGTTTGACATGTATCTCAAGGACACAAGGTTTATATTTAACAGAGCATTCAAGTTTAAAATGAGGGACTAATCCTCTAATTATGGCTTATGTATTTTGTGGGACCGACCCAAAATGCTTATTGATATACCCTCCTCGAAATCCAGATTTTTTTCATCCTCTTTGTCATAGCTATCCCTGTGCAGAAAGGTTTCATCCCCTGATATAAATCTCCATTTGCACTGTGAGTGACAGAGTGAGTGAGCTCTTACATAACTAACCTCTTTAAGTCCACTGTGAATGACAGTCGTGCCTTTGCCAACAGACAGGAATTTACTTGTTTTGTGTACGTGTGTGTGTGTGTGTGTGTGTGTGTGAGAGAGAGAGAGAGAGAGAGAGGTTTGCATCCATAAGAGAGAGAGAGAGAGAGAGAGAGAGAGAGTGAAAGAGAGAGTGAGAGAGTGTGTGTGTGTGTGTGTGTGTGTGTGTGGGAGAGAGAGTATGCAAGACTGCTAAAAGTTAAATAACAGGGACAGCATTTGTACCCCATGGAGGGAAAAAACACTTTCTTCTGAAAATATATAATTTATTATCAAATTTCAATGGACTTCCAAGTTATATGGACTTTTAAAAAAAGATGGTTCAACATAACACCTAATACTTTTGCCTATAATTATTTTTCTTTGTAAACAAATTCAAAGTAAAAAAAAAGAAAATGTTGAGAATCAAACTCAAGAGGACAAATTGAATAAAATAATAATAATAATGAGCAATTTTATTTTCTATTTTCATAAATATAAATATTATTAATAAAAATATATAATATTGACAGTAATACACACACACACTGTATATTTATTTATATTGATATATGTATGTGTGTGATATTTTTAATTTCAGAATATATGAATAGATACGAATAAAAGACTGAAACTAAAATATAATTCTAGTACAGTGAATTGAATATAAATATCTTGAAGGACATTACACAAAATATTGCATGTCTCTAATGCTCTAGAATCATCAAAGTGTATTCATGAAAGGTGCTATTTCTCTTTGATAAATATTCTGTAATAATAAAAATTTCATAGAAAACCTTTTATAACCTATAATTTAATAACCTTTGAAAAAATTACTCACGCAAATGAGCTCTATATGTATTTTAGCATAAATGAAACTAGCTGGAGCTGCAGTTGCCTTAAAAGTGTTTTCCCAAAAGGTTTAAATAGCATAGTAATAGTATACTGTACTATATATTGTATGTATGCCCCAGGCCGTGGTACCACTGAATAAAGCAGTGATGGTATGACCACCATTGCATAAGCACCACAATAGATGTATAACAATAAGAAAACCTCAGCGTTTAACTGGAAGGAAAAAAATTAGACTGGCTTGAGTTAATAGACCTTAATTACCCTGCAAGCCGTTGTCCAGAGCACTCTTGTTGCTACGGACAACATTAGAACGTCTTTTTTCAGTGTTCTTTCTCTGTTAAAGGTGACAGTATAAATGTTAAAGAAAGAAGGGTGTGACTATGTCTAAGCCCTGTAAAAATGTCTGTAATTAAATTCACTGATTCCAACGCTGTAATAAAGTTCTGATATGGAACACTAAATATAACCTTAATAGAGACCTGCTACTCTAATCAGCATCTCACAAGCCTGAGTCACAGCATTATAAGAGCAGTGTTTAAATGATCCTTCATTTAAATGCTGAGCACTTTTGTTTAAAGTCACTCCATTGTTTTTTAAGACCACTGCTGTCCAACAGAATCATGTCACTCTCTATAAAATGCTGCTGAACAGAAAAAATGTGCTTTGTACTGCAGGTTCAGTTTATTTCCTTTAATTAATTGACTTGAAATCATTTGTGTATCATATACAGTGGTACCTGTGGTTCCTTCGTATGAGTTTTTCGTATCTTGGAACACATTTTACATGTAAAATGGCTAATCCGTTCCAAGCCCTCCAAAAACACCCCATTAAATTTCATAATAAAGCTAAATTGTCCTATAAACAATGAAATAACGTAAAATGTCGAAGCTTACCTTAGCTTACCTACGAATGCCGATTGCGTACGGTAAAGTTTGGGGTGCGGAGTGGCTGAGCTAAAGCACGCCAGCACGTACGTATAGAAGATGCATGATGGGAGGGATGCTGTCCAATTAGAGAGAAGGATCTCATGGCTTGGCTAGCATCAGGAACCAATGGGAGAGCAGGAGGATGGTGGCGAGTCTACTATAACTAAGATGGCGGCGTGCGGCGCGAGTTTCAAAATTATTATGGGGCGAATCTCGGACTTTCAGAAACCTTTCATATCTTGAAAACTTTACGTATGTAGAGCAGTAAAATTATTCGTCTTTGCTTTCGTAACTTGGATCTTTCGTAAGTTGAGCCTTTCGTATCTTGAGGTACTACTGTATATCAGTTTTCTATGACCTTTTCAGTAATTTGTACTAGGAAAACAAGGGGGGGTAAAAATGCACAGACAAAAGTTTTATTTAATTATTGATTGAATTGATGTTCTTATTGTTTGAGTACATACTATACATCTAAATATTTATTAAATGTTTCATAGCTAAAATTAAGGAGTTTACTTCTGTATATTTACTACAGCCACAGATGTGTTCCTGAGGCAAAAACTATGAATTTCCTTCAGCCTGGCCTTCGCATGACCGTAAAATGGGAACTGAATCTGACTCTGAAATCTGCATTTAAAAGAGAAGTGCTGAGACACGTGCGATTGGAATTTGATCAGATCGTTCCATCCAGCTCCTGAGGAAAACCAAGCTGTTTGGATCTCGCAGTGGTATGAACTTCCCACCATGCCGTTAGAAACATCGGTCATGCATGAGAAATCTGCTATTGCAATCTGAGAACAATGTTTGTGATGCAAGTGGAAACCTCATGATCAAATAGTTTTACTCACCAGTAAAGGAGGCCAAGGAACAGCAAGAAAAGGCACACAGACACTGAGAGCCCACTCGCCTCAACTCCAAACCATTTCAGAACATCGACTAACGGCTGCATGATGAGACCTGCAACTCTCACCGCTGACTTCCTGCACACACAGTTGCAAAAATAAATGCAGTTGGAGTTCAAAGTACAGTACATTATTTGTTATCTATCACAATATGACAGCGAGCTGACAATTCTATCAGATCTTAATTTAAAAAAGAAAAGTAAATTAATATAAAATGTCAATAAAAGCCATTTATTAACTGCCTTATATACTGACAATTTAACATTCAACCATTATGAAGGCAAATATACACACAAAGACACATTAAATAAAAGGGAATTATGTGAATTACACTGCTTACAGCATAAAGCAATATAATTTATCCTAATATTATTTCACCAATGGGATTTAAACCTGTTATAGTTGCTTCTACTAGCTAGTTAAGCATTTAAAAAAAGAAAAACAGAATTATAATGCAATAAAAACAGAGTGAAAAGTGTGTGATAAGTTCATTTTGCTAGAGTTAAATGAACTATAATAGGCAAAGAAATCCCATTGAATTATATCGAAGCAATGGCCCAAGCGATATCTAGAATGAGGAAAAAAGGTCTTGGTCTTTTCACTTGACCAAGAGGAACCACTCAAGGACTATGTCAGCGTTTGCAAAGCCCCACTCATTTTTTCATACTTTTTAAACAGAATCAGATCCTTCATGAGGACGGAAAACACAGTGACACTTGATCCATTTACCTCACCTGCATTTTTAGTGGTTACGATCAATGCAAAATATAAATGGTTAACAAGCTCAGAAGTTGCAACGGTCAAGTTAATAAATAAAGAAAATAAAAATCTATAAAGCGACAAGAACTATATGGGAAAAAACCATAAAACCATATATTTCCTACAGTTTTTCATTTTTATACAGTGAGAAACAGAATAGAATTACTGTAGTTTATATTATGTCTTGCCAAATCACTTCGGCGTGCAAAAGACAAACAATTCCATACCTACGACCTTCATATATGAGCTCTTTATTTTTATTGCTTATCAGTGTGATCTGCCATGTTTCATGCTTTAATCTTTACAATGAGACACATTTGTGTTGTACAGCTTTATGATTTTGCATGCATTTCTCTAAATCCCAGACAGGCTCTTGATTGTGAACAAGCCCTGAGATAAATGACAAACGTCATTGATGTTGTGACGATGCTCTTGCAAGTCAGCGTGGATGTACAGTAAATCTCCATGGAAATGTAGCCTAAAAAAACAGAATCTTTTACAAGAACTGTCCTCCCAAAGCACACCAGCTAAAGGTAAAGAATGCTTGAATTCTGTTAACACTGTTTTTGTTAATGTTTATATCCTGTTAACAGTTAACGCTGAAGTTCCATGGCACACTTTAGCAATCATGTTTGTGAAGCTACACCAAGTGTTTTTATGCACAATCAGCATGGCTGACATTATATGATCAATAACTGATAAAAAATAATAGTTAGAGCATAATCGGCCAATGTGCAAAATGGCCAAATATCACATGCGTACTTGATTAGCCAGTAGAGATTAGAGATATGAAAATAATGCTCACCAAGAATGTATTAAGCATAATGTATAAAATGTATTATTAAAAAGATTATTAAGGTGCATGGATTTTTGTCACATAACGAAGAAATAAATTAAAAATAAAAAAACGAGTAAACAAATATTGTGCTCGTTCCTTGTTTACTTCTTATTATTTTTTACTTTATTCTCCCCTCAATTGATTATTTTTTAATAAAATGTAAAGATTTAGTGATCGTCGTCCTCCAAAAAAATGATTTACCAATCTGGCATGCTTTAATCTCTGGCATTTACTTACAGTATGTGAATGTGAACGAATTCAAGCTAAAATAGGGTTTGTTGCTTATTTTTGTTTATCGTTTAACGTTCATTGGAAACATGCTGCTCATATACGCATGAAGAATAAGTTCAATACTTCTGTCATGTCACCTTTCCCCTATTGTGTTGGTATCCGTACAGCAGTTTACGTAAGAAGAAGACTGAGCAGCAGCGATCATATTCTCAGCAAATAATATTTGCGGTTATTCGAGGGAATCTGGGATGATACAGTGTTATGAAAATATTAGCTAGTCACGACAGTAAATGATATAAATAACGCGCTTACCCTGTGTTTGATAACAACAGCCTGATGACCGATGACGCGGAGGCGTTCTGGAACTTGTAGTTTTTATGCGTCGGGGTAAAAAAACAACAACTACATTTTCCCACGCAATGGCTTGTGGTGCTTGTGGTTTGCAAAGATTACTAGTGAAATGGACATGTACCTAAAGGGTTTTTATTTAAAATAAACAAACAAACAAATAGTCTTATTAAATCGTATTATTCCTATATTGGATTGCTCTTTTACTTTCTGTTACCGAACAATATACATTCTATAAAATTATTTCACATAAAAGTTCATTCATGTTGTATCCGTTTATAGCCTATTTTCACCACATTTGGTTGTTTTTCATTTTAAAATATTTTATAAATTAATGTTCTGTGTGGAAAACATGCATGACCTCATAAAGATCACTGTTTTGTTTTGTACTAGATGACAGATAACTCACATCTGAATCTCTTTATTTATTTACTTTATTATTATTATTGAGCTTTTACCATAAACATATGGGTATTATAATTACAGTTGGGTTTGGGTAAACATTAGCTTTACACTTCATTTCAGTTTATTCTTATGTCAAAATACATTTTTAAATCTGTACAAAAAACTAAATCTAAAACAGGGTTTGATAGATGTTATCCTTGCTTTTTGTATATTCCATTTCCCGTGTATTATTATCAATTGTATTGTCTCGGCAACTATGGAAAAGTCAGTGTTATAGTCTTAAACAATTTCAATTACATTTACATTTAATTTATTTAGGCAGACGCTTTTATCCAAAGCTAATTACATTGCATTCAAGGTACACATTGACATTCTAATAATTTCTTGCTTTTCCTAGGAATTAAGTTCTGTTCACATTTATTTGTATAGTGCATTTCACAATACATATTGTTTCAAAGCATCTTTACAGAAAATTAAATCATCTACATTATAATTTACAGTGATCTGTTATCAGAGGTGAATGTGTGTAGGTAATGTATTTCAGACATATATACACAAGTCGCGCTGTTAGCTGACAATATTTATTTAAACAATGTATTAATTTAAGGCAGAGACAATGAGCTCATTGAAGTAATAGATACATGGCAGTAACAAAATATTGGGATATATAGAAAATTTAGCATAGGTTAATTTTTTGTAATTATCTTATGAAAGGCGCATATTATGTATTAGAATGGAAATCTGGTTTAGGGTTAGGGGTTGGGATCAGAAACCTTGGGAGAAACCTTGAGAATAATAAATGTTTAAGACATTCTGGCTCAAGATTACATATCTATAATCCCATTCTGATGGACAAATCCAGTGACGTCACTGTGCAATTACACAATTCATAGCAGGCAGAATCATTCTGAAAACAAAAAACAATGGATACAATCAATATTCTGATTTCAACAATCAAATATCCCTGTTTTTTAATCAAACACATTTTTGTTAATATAATAGGCTAAAACCTAAAAACAGAGAAAGATTGTCATTGAATGATTTAGTAGTATTTTATTTATTTATTGCTTGCTTGCTGTAGAAACACTAAAAAGAAAAATATATCTGGGCATGGTATCATGATAAGTTATTTTGACATGTAAAATACTAGTTTAATATTTGAAAATGTAGTTTCGTTTCATAGCTCAAACAGTTGAACATGGCGCTTGCAACATCAAGGTCATGAGTTTGATTCCCAGGGAAAGCAAGATCTGATTAGAATGTCAACGTGCATCTTGAATGCAATGGAAGTTGCTTTGGATAAAAGTGCCTGCCAAATGCATAAATGTAAAATTTAAATCCCTTTGCATCCTGTAACCATTAATTGAGTGTATACTGTATATCAAAGTACCACTGTATTAACCTCTAACATCATCAATACACCATGATATAATCACAGTAAGGAATCAACACATGTCATAGTGCTATTTTGAGAAAGGCAGTGTGTGGGGTCTATATGAGCGCGATCGGCGAGATCGTCGTTTGATTGAGCGACCCTGTTCAACACGATCGCTTGTTTCGTCATTCGATTACAACGCAAAGTCGCTCCGTTCACTCGCTCGTTTCCCTCATTGCAACTTTTGCAGGCACTCACTCCACAGACATGATCACCAGCTGAAGCCAAGACCTGCGATTTGGCTCTTTTTTGGAGCCAAAACAGCACCGAGACCCGTGGAGTTAAGTTGCTGACATCCTTTTCTCACCACGAACCCGGGGCCGATTATCAAATAAAAATTCTGGATGTGATTTTTTCATTCTTTTATCCCTTTTCTCTCCCCGATGAACTGGGTTAGTAATGCAGGAGACAGCAGCGATTCTGTCCGCGGCTCAAGATGGCAGATTTTTATTGAGTTGTGAACAGTGTTGTCGCTTCATTTTTTGCCATGAATAACAGAAATCCTTGCACCGATGGCCCCTGTATACGAAGGTAAGATCTACTGCACTTACGAGGGGAAATTAATGTCAGACCTGCACATAATTGACTAACATTATTCACTCTCTCTGCAGAGAGACCATCGGGTCCTGAGCTTTATTACCAATCTGTTTCTTGTGTCAGAGAGGATGCTTTTCTTAAATTATTATCATTTATCAAACCTTAGCTTGACATACTATCAGTTGAAGATTATTGTGGATTAAGACCCGCAAACCTCTTTCATTGTTCAATGCTGTCTATTCACTTAATGTCTATCATCAGAGTCTATCATTACAACATATCACGGTTTTATAATAGATGGCTTTGTATTCCCTGTGTTCATGCCATATAAAATACATCATAGATTTATTTTCTTAACATAGGAAACAGAAAGGAAAAAGTGTATAGCAAACAGGCTGTGTGTAGCCTACTGATTGTAAATGAGTAATTACACCTTTGATTTGCACTTACTATTTTCTTCTTTTGCTAATAAATGACCTATGGTTATTGATTATGCACAGTATGCGTTGTAATGGTTTGGTTTCATTTGACTAACTAATACAATGCAGTGTTATGGTTACTAATCCTTGTGCAGGAATGCTTTATGAAAAGAATAGAAATATACTGTATTCCTAGCAGAGTTTTTACGTTTGTAGATTTTTTTTCTTTTGTAACAAGGGGTGAAATCGATTTACCGACAGCCTAAAAAGCTTTTTTTGTTCTCCAGAGAGTATCCCGAGGTCACTTACAGGGTTAGTTCACCTCGAAAATGAATTCTCTCATCGTTTACTTGCCTATTCCTCTTTTTTTCCCGTGGAGATTTTAGACCGATTGTTAGTGACCGACTGTATTAGTCAGTGTTTACTTTCATTGTATACAAAAAAAGATTAAATGTGAGTGAGTGGTGATTGAGACTGACGTCTTTCTAGTCATACAGGTTTGGGATGAATTGAGGGTTGACTAAATGATGACAGAATTTACATTTTTGGATGAACTGTCCCTTTAAGGTGTCTCTCGAAACTGTGCGCTACCTACCTGAACAGCATTTTCGGGCATCATAGGGTCATTTGCAGCTTTCTGGGGCTTTATACTACAGGTGCCTTCCTTAATACTGTCAGTTTACTATAGGCACAGCCTGTAGTTTAGTTTGGTTTGAGAATCAGATAGAGAATGATTTATATTCCGGCTGGTTTTAGCTCATGATTTGGACAAAGAGGAAGCTGTGCATCTGTACAACAGTGCTCTGAAAATGTCAGAGGTGTAAGGACTGCATTTATCCTCTTCAATTTTTTTCAATATTTCATATTGATTACCCATGCTCCCTCTGCTGGTGATAGCAAAACCAACCCTCCCCCCAAAAAATGATTTTTCCCCGTTTTCTTCTAGATTAATTGCACAAAATGAATAAGCAGTACTTTTTAACGTTTGCCTTATGAAGTGGATTTTCAAGTGGAAAAATGTAAACTTTTACTCAACAGTTTCTACAACTTTCTCAATTGCTTAGATCATTTTACATGAGATGGATGGATGTTAAATTAGATTCATCTTGTGGGATTGTAGCATTGAAGACCCTTAAGGTAACCTAATGGGACATGCAAAGACCCTTGAGGTTTGTCTCATCCTTCATGTGACTTTGGAGGTTTGTTCTGGCTGTTGTGTAAACAGCATCTCCTATGGGAAAGTTCACCGTGATCCAAGTGAGCTCATTTATGAAACAATCTGTGGGACTTTAACCTCATTGTTTAGTCGAACAGTGATGCTCATAAACTGTAAAGAGAGAGTTGTCATTTGGAAGTAATTGTTGAAGTAGAAAATACATTATTCTGGTGGTTTATCTTCCTCTGCTTATTATAGATTCATGCAATCTCAATGGAAATATGGGGCAGCATCACCAATTTCCTTTACTGTCCATATGTTTTGTGTGATATTAGGACTGTATTTGTATAGTTTTTACACTTCATGTTTTCTTTTATCATTCTTTGTTTGGTTGTTTTCATTGAGTTGAAAAAGGTGATGCATGGCCTTTCCTTACTTACTGGTTTAAGCAACCGGTCCAATGTAACGGCAGCCTTTTGAGTGTATGTGAGCATACATTAAAACTAGATTAAATGTCTGGTCATGCTTGTTTAGCATTTATTTCTGGACTCCTCTGCTCATCCCATGGCTGTCAGATGCGTGTGTGTATTGTGCCGCTAACGCTTTGAGCCTCTTTTCAAAAAGCAGGAGTAAAAGACCTTTCAGTTTGTGAATAAATATCTGTTACTGCTCCAGTTTAGGGTACAGACTGTCCGTTGAGACGTTTGTAATGCCAGGCCATAGTGAGAGCTCTTTGTTGTTGCCTTTTCCCCTGCACTGATGTGTCTTTGTGGAGCGCTGTGGTGCAGGCTCAACGCTCTGGCCCCAGATTACTCTTCCGTATGGGACCGAGCCAGAGGAGTCTTGGCTCCTGGCCTCGTAACCCACACTGACATGTTGATAAATGCCTGATGTGAGGACCAGGACAACCTGTCTCTACGGCAGAAGGAAGCAAATGTTTAGCTTTGGAAATCTACCGACGGAAAAAGACACCTTGAGTCAGGCCTGGGCTTTTTCAATTTCTTTCTTCTTTTTGTGTTTAGGGGTCATTTGAGGTGACTTATTAATGTTATTTGCTGTATGCTTAATCTTAAAGGTTAAATAAGGCTAAATAGTGTGTTCATTTTTTTATTCTGTCATTATTTATTCCCCTGTATGACTGACTTCCTTTCCTGAAACGGCAAAGGAAACGTTTTGCAGTTTTTCAAAGCTGTACAACACAAATATACACTATTTTTCAAAAGTTTGAGGTCCGTAAAGACATAATACTTTAGCAGGGATTTGACAAAAATATGACAGAAAAGATTTTATGTCAAATAAATGCAGTTATTTTAAACTTCTTCTTTTTTTTTAATAAGAAATGTTTGTTGAGTACCCAATCAGCACATTTGAATGATTTCTGAAGGATCATGTGACACTGAACACTGGTGAAATGATGCTGAAAATTTAGTTTAAGCATTATAGGAATTACATTTTAAATGATATTAAATAAGGAAATGTTTGTTTTTAACTGTAATACTATATTTCACAATATTAGCTTTTGTACTGCAACTTTTATCAAATAAATGTAGACTTTGTTGAGCATTTGAGATGTTAAGGATAAGAATGTTACCTTAACCTTTGAATGTAGTGAAGTCACAACAGACTGTTGCCATCAAATTGATCCAGATGGTTTCTGGATTATATTCCAAGCCCTCTGAAAACAACCTTTTAAAGAGCCAGTGTAATGGGTCAGTGTAATGTCTAAACCAAATTATTAATTTGTCATTTTCTTGTAGTTTGACTGCCAATTATTTTTGTTTTTCAGACCTTTAGAATCCTTGGTTCCCCTGAGTTTGAGTTCACTCCGCCATCTCCACTTCATGGCTGTCTGCATCATAATACGTTTCATAAAAACAACTGTTCTAACATGTTTTGCTGTATTTGATTGATTGTCCCTAACCGATCGTAACCCATGTCCAAGGTCCAAGGTCTTTGCCAGTTGAGAATTGCAGGAAAATCTATAAGTTTGGAGGTCATTACCCCTGACTGAGTTTACATTGTTGGCTCCCTTGATCAAGAGGAAACGGTTCTTTGCAAGGACACTGAAGCATTGTCGCACCTTTGGCAGATGGACAGATGCTTGGTTCTCATAGCCATCCGCGTTTGAAAACCGCAATGGCTGTCCAGGTCATTGGTCGCTCTTAGAAATGTTAGATGTTTTTAGTGCATTATCCTCACAAAAGTCCTTATAGGACGTTTTGCCTCACCGTGGGTCAATGAATAAACGGCAGTCTTACTGAATGTGATTATGCTGTCCACATCTTGTGCTCCTTTGAAGCCTGAGGGACATTTGAGCTCTCAGAACCTCAGTGGGGAAATGGCTCACAGGTGTGCTCTGGTGCCCAAGGGAGCAGAATTGTGGGAAATGGGGGGTTGGTTAGTTAATGGGGTCTGTCCTACTGACAGAAACCAAAAGTGTAGAGGAAAACAGGGCTTTGTGTTTCTGCAGGGTGAGCTAATTACACATTTTTTTGGGGTATTTGCTTTGTATGTGAAGTGTAACCAATTTTGCATGTTTGGACATAAACTGAAATGTACAATATCAATGCATTGACAGCATCTAAATTGTATACACTTATGAATGTATGAATTCAGAGATGTGCTAATCTTTGATTTATTAGCAGAAAGACGAGAGACATTTTTGTTAATGGCAAAATAAATGAAATCCAGGTACGGCTATTAAAAGTGAAGTCATTTGCTCTCTTTGAATGACTGTAATTATTTTCAAAGCTCAACAAGTATGAATTATAAACACAGTGGATGTTTTAGTTTAACATGTTTCTCTCATTAACTGATTTATGTGAGTGCTGTTTGACCTCTAGAAGTCCCACAGAATGAAACGAATTAAGTAAACCGCTTTAAATGTGATGGCTTTAAATATTTAATTAATCTCTGTTATTATAAACAAACGTTGAATTCTTTTAATTCTATATTCTATATATCTCACCGGATTTATAAACGTCTGTATGTGTCTGAAGTTGTTCATTTGTAAAGGGCTTTACATTTTAGATGCTATCAACACTGATATTGTATGTTTTATTATCTATGCAAGCATATGAAAATGTACGCCAGAGTTGGGGTCAGTGGAGTATTTAAGAGATGGAGTGTAGTTGCAAATTTAATACAATTATTGAATTTGATATGACAATTTTTCATTTTTTGTTCTAACAGTATATTATTTTTATACAAGTAAATATTAGCATTTATAGTATTAGTATTTTAAATTGAATATTTTAATTTTTTATATTTATATAATATTTTAGTTTTGTTTCTGTCGTTTTTTTTTTACTTGTTCAATATTTTAGTTTATTTTAGTTTGAGTCATTTTAAACTTATTCTATTTTAGTTTGTTTGCTGAGAGTTTAAAAAAAATATTTTTATATATATTTGATTTTTATTTTAGCTTTATATTAATTTATTAAACTATTTTTTAGTTTACAATACCAAACAAAATCCTGAGATTATTTGCAATTATTTTATTCAATGTAAGGCCGTATTTTTTAACAGTAGAAATAAACAAATCAGCATAGTGATTTGTGGTAAAAACAAATATATTTTCATATTTAAAATTTTGTAGATCACTTAAAAGAGATCACTTAACTTTTTATATTTAGTTTTTATGACCCTGGTCTTAATTAAAGTTTAAATGAAAAGAAATAAATTAGAATTTTATGTTTTTCTTCAGGTTTATAAATCTAACTGTGCTTCAATAATGTTAAGAAAAAAGATACATAACTTTATATTTACTGAATATTTGAATTAATTTCTTATTTTTTCAATTTTAATAATTTCTGTGTTTTTTAGAGCAATGCCTACCGGTATATAAAAGCCAATTTCTTTAGAAACATCTTTTGATGTTGTCTTGAAGGTTTCAATATTTACAATGTTTTTATCCATTAAAGTATATAAGTGCCCCACAAAGGGATCATCACATTTGAATTTTCCCTTCGAGTTCTGGTCCGCATGTCCCTCTTGGGCATCACAGCACATGACCTGCAGGCTGCGTAATGGAATTTTATTATTTCATAATTATCCTGTTTGCTGTGTTCATGTTGACTTGCGTAACAATGATTTGTTATGTAACTCCCAGTTTAAATGACTAATTTGAGCTTCTCTGTTTGTGAAAGCTTTGGCATGACTGGCAACGATTAGGCCGCTATAAGGTTTCAGGGAGAGAGATGGCAGCCACGTTAGCCCAAGAGCTCTAGCTGAGATCGGTGAGTTCAGCATTGATTCGCAGCCATGCGGAAACACTGAAGGATCCAGCTGCAAGGCTCTCTGTTTGTTTCGTGGTGCAGGCGTCAGAAATGATGCAGCACCAAGGGCATTTTCAGACAATGCTGAGTGTCATACCTTTCTACACCCACACTTATCCTGCAGCACCGATGCATTGTGGGATATGGCGTGTTTACACGGTAAACAAAAGGTTTGCATTTAGTTGCCAGGCTGTGTCAACATACAGTCACTTAGTGAGGTAAATAAGCAGCAATGAAAAAGTAATAAACAGGAATTTTGACAAAGACATCAACATTGCTTTTGTTTCAAAAATTCACAAACTTATAGAAGCTTATTTTTGCTACAGAGTAAAAGCATAAAATGCAATTGCAAATGTTTATTTTTCTGACTTTATATCTCGTAGGAAGAAAAGTCGTGAGATATAAACTTGCGATTGAGAAGAAGAAATAAAAGCTAATTCATTTACATTTATATTTATGCATCCAAAGCGACTTCCATTGCATTCAAGAAACACATTGACATTCTAATTAGTTCTTGCTTTCTCTGGGAATCGAACCCATGACCTTGGCGTTGCAAGCATCACACTCTACTGAGCTACAGGAAAGCCTAATAGCAACTTTTTACATCTCAAATATGACTTTTTTTTCATAATTCTGAGAAGAAAAGTCCAAATAATAGTTTTTATTTTAAAATTAAAAAAAGTTGTGCTCATTAAAAAGATATTATTTTATTTTGTGGTTTAAAGCTTCTGTACAAATGGGCCTGTTTTGACTCATTCTGCCAGGTCTGGTGGATGTGCTTTTTTTTCTTCTATCTCTCTTCTTAAAGGGTGGGGGTCCAACTGGCATGTTTCCTTTGATCAGATATGAGAGGATCAGTTCATGCTGGGGTCTCTCCCGGCTGCATTCTTCCACCAACAAAGGGAAATGAAAGGGGGGCTTTTTTTCACAGCCGCTGGATTTGCGGGGCTGTAATCACATGGCAATTACTCTTTCATGAAGGGCACCATTCATTTCGCCTTCACACCTATGGTTACCGGCACCAGGGTTCATATCACCAGCCACTTACTGATGGAATTCAGCTGCTTTTGTCCAACGCAATCCTCCTTATTCATATGGATACGTCTACTTTCAAAAAGTTTTTTGGTTTCAAAACGTTCTCTGTCCACATTAGTGTGCATCTAAAAGTTGCACTGAAATGTCTGAAAATGCTTAAATCACCTTATTGTGCATGAGTATTTAAGTTCATTAAGATGATCCCAAGTGACCAGACATAATAAAGTTCTCATGCTATTCTTCTGGCACGATCACTTCATTTAATATCCCTCCACTCAATGGTACAGTCAAGTCACTTAAAATCTCTATTCCATGTATGGTCTAAAACGCAAGTGTTAACAAGCTTTTCAGTTGTGGGTTTATTCTCTATCATCTTTTCATGTAATATGAATATTGTACAAAGTAACATTTAAGTGAATCGCAGGCATAACTATAGATATCTGTGGGTACAATATGCCTCAGATGACCAACCATGCGTCATCGTTTTCAAATACTTCTGTTTTCAAAGACATCACCGTATCAATGTGGATGGAAGGCCATAATTTTGAGAAAAAGGTAAACGATTAATTATCCAGCCTATGTCTCAGGGCTGCAGTTTTTTAGGAAAATGCACAACTGCAAGTGGTTGATGACATGGGACATTTAGCACACATATTTCATTTGAGATGTTAGCATAGTACATGAAGATAAAACATGGTTTTGTAGTCTTGTGTGCTGGTTTTTGCAATGTGGGTTACTGTGCATGAGCATACATGGATGAAACCGGGGGTTAAATTGGCACACAATGCATTCATTGGCCTTTCTGCATGCTCTCCCCCTCCCTGAACTGCCCATGCCATGCCAGCTTGCTGAAAGCACATTGTCTATGCCCTATATAATCTCATTGTTGTCAGGAAACCCCCAAGACTCAGGCCATTTGGCATGGCGAGGCCCAGCCTTTATTTGGGTTAATATATATTCCGTAATTGTAACAGACAGATTAACTTTGCCCACAAATATCTCGTAGTTATAACCCAACATAATTAAACCCTGTTGATGCCGTGTTTCATTGGTTATTTATTTATTCGGACTTGTATAGAGTGTCTATTGTTAGCCAATAGCCACTCACCTAAATTGAAACTCAAGGGACGTACGCATACAAACGGACAGTGATTTGTAGTGTCAAAGTGAGAGGAAGTCAATTATTATAAATGAGCAGAGGTCAACATTATGCAAATGAGAAGGGAAGTTATACCACAACTACCAATGGGAGTACAGACAGTGATGCGCACTTAATCCGTTACTAATCAGTACTAATCAATACTGGCCAATTAAAATCCTTCCTCTATTTGTATAAGGACGTTTTTTCGAAACTAATTAATTTAAATCAGTTTTATTAAACCAAAATGTAATGTTTCATACTTTAATATTTACTCTATTTTTTTTTTTTATTACTTATTATTTTTTCTTTACAAGGTAGGATAGATTTATATCTTACTTTTGGCTTTCCCCCCCTCTTGTATTGACATTATATAGTGAGAGCAGGATCAGGCAATGTCGCTTGTGAAATGTGGTTTCGAATTGGCATTGGTCACACGACTATGTACGTCTCCTTCTTCCTTCAAGCGTTTCTTGAAGATTGTATAGTCAGGAGAATAGAGAAGAAGAGCCTTGAGAGAGATATTGTCAATAAAGAAGTGTCTTCACCACAGGGCTCTTCAAAATGGTCACTTCCCACCCTCTCATTCTCATATTTTATGCCTCACGCACTGAAAGCGGCAGTCAGTGCCGCAGGTAAAACTCTGCACACACACAGTCATTGTGGGGTTTGGCCGTCCAGCCCGACTGTGGGCTCTTCACAGATGGCTGCAGGTAGCGTGACACGCTTGGCTGATAACCAAAGGACTTCAAAGCCCCAGACAGCCAGAACAGAGCTAAGAGAGTCTGCCCCACTTTTTGATGTGTGCCTGGAGGAGAGGGAAAGGGACACTGGCGCCCCGACAGACCGGAGCGCTCTTAAGAGCCGGAGATGAGCGGCCCCATTGCCCCTTAATGAGCTCTGCTCGAAAACCCATCACATTCACACACAGGTCCTCTTTGTCAAAAAAGCTTGATCAGTAAACGGTAGATTCTAGTTAATCAAGCAAAGCTCTGATTGGCAACTATTTTAAAATAATATTGATCCATTTTTGCAGGTTTGTTCTCTTTGAATTTGCAGCGAGGGTATAAAATGGATAGTACACCCAAAAAACTGTCATCATTCTTCATTTCTTTCCAAACCTGTATGATTTTCTTTCTGTCTGTTTTTGTCCATGCCATCAAAGTGCGGTCTTCCTGTAAATTCATGAAGTATTTAGTTGTGCAAAATATATTATATGTTTTAGTCAGTTTTGCTTAGAGACCATTTTCATTTATTAATAATGTTTTAGTTGATTAGAAATCAAATATTGACACATTTGATATAGTAATTTAGTATGATATAGTAATTTCTACTATTTCTTTTGGTCATCAAGGCTACATTTATTTGATCACAAATAAAGTAAAAACAGTAACCATTATTATGATTTAAAATAACTGTTTTCTAAGTGTAAACTATTCAGCTGTATTTTAAGCTTGATTACTTCAGTATCACATGAACCTTCAGAAATTATTCTAATGTGCTGATTTTGCTGCTTAAGAAATATTATCAATGTTGAAAACAGCTGTTCTGCTTCATATCTTTTTGATAAGAGTGATGTATATATATTTCTTTGATTCTTTGAGTAGAAAGTTGAAAAGAACAGCATTTTTGGGGAAAAATGGAAAGCTGTTGTAAATGTTACTTTTTATCAATTTAAATTCCCCTTAAGTAGTTTAAACAGTATTGTAGATATATTAACATGTAAACATCAAAAGCGACTTACATTGCATTCACTAATGCTCTATTGATTGAGCTACAGGAAAGCTCTTGTATATGTATTTTCTTGTTATATTCACATCAACAGGTTTTATATATTTTATATTTATATATTTGGATTTATATATTTATATATGGTTTTACATATATAACAGTATATATATATATATATATATATATATATATATATATATATATATATATATTAGCACAGTAAAAACAAACTGGAAAAAAAGGCACAGTAATTTTACTGATGAGGTTACCCTGCTTAGAAGTAGAGAACATGAAAGATGCACTTTGGGCCGCTGGTGCGTGACGTAGGCTATGGATTTCACTCTATACGCTCTCTCTGACCGCACTCTGAACTGACCTATCGTTCAACACACACTCAAGAGAACGACAGAGAGCGAAAGGGAGGCTGATGATAGATGCGGTATCTTCCATCCTCTCCGTCTTCCCCTCTACTGGGGTGCATCTTCCAGGGTTGATATCTTGGAGGTTAATAATTGAAAGGGTGCTGGTGGGTTGTTGGCTGGGTGTAGTTGTGCGTAGGCTGTAACCTTTTTGTGTGAGAGACGTCCTCCTCTTTTTCAAGATCAATGACACATGCAGGCCTGCCCTCCCCTCTGCGTACCCCATGACCGGTCAGGGCAGATCAACGCTCCCATAGTCTAGAAAATCTCTTTCCTCACTCCGTCTCCAAGAAAGGCCAAGCACTGACCTTTTGCTATGAAAGCATGGCCTTTGCCGTTTCTGGGAATGTTGTTTTTACCTCGCAAACTTTATGATCGTGAACAAGAGTGCGAGGGAGAATGAGGTCGAGGTTCCTACGCGATGGATGGAAGCTGATACAACTGGGCGGATGCGGACTGTCAACACTGGGACTCGTTCCCTCGTGGGCTCTGGATCCTGTTTATTTGAGGCTGGACACCCTCTTTCATGTGTATTGAAAGTCTGTGTTGCCTTTGGTGCCGTGGACTGGCTGACTGATTAGAGGCTTCTGTCTTTGAGATGTACGACACCAGAATGTCTCAATCCGTGAAACCCTTTGGGACGGAGCTGCGGGGACGTTATAACCTCTAACTCGACTCAGAGACAAGACAAGCCCGTCAATAATGTATATGTCCCCTTTCTACTTTCAGTAAGAATGTGAGTCACATGTTGTGATGTTTGTGTGTGTGTATAACAGAGAGCGCCTGTCACTGTAAAGGGGCGACCTTAAGGGGCCAGAACACTTACGAATTCAGCTTTGGGGAAAAAAGAAAAGAAAAGACTAGTAGGAGGAGTAAGGTTATTGTGAAATATTAGTTTAGAGAAAAAATGGCTAGTCCCTCCAAAAATAAAAATAATACTTTTTTATTCACCTTTTTTGAGGGGCTTAGATTGACTCCATATCAGTTATCATCTTGTATAAAGATTACCATTTTTAATTGAATGTGTATATATTTAAATAGCACATGTTCATTTCCCTTTAAATTATGTCTTCCATCAACTAATACTCAGTTCATCTTTAATAACATTGTTAAATGAAATCTTTAGCAAATAATGATATTTAAATGAACTCCTATCATTATTTTTATTTATTTAGAGCATATATTTGTATTTTAGTTGAACAAAAACATCACTTTTGTCAGTTCATCTGTGTTTTAATATCAGAAAAAGTCTGCATGAACCTTCTGATAAACCTCTACGCCTTTTGTGTTCTGCGGAAGAAAGTCACAGGTTTGAAATGACGTGAGGGAAGGTACATTTTTGGATGGACTATCCCTTTAAGCTGTATGTTTGTGTGAGGGGCAGTTTGGCACTGTGGCCTGAAATGTCTCATGTGGCTGACACTGCTAAGACCATGTGCCTGAATTCTTGCATTTGAGAGGGGAGGGTACGTACACACACACACACACATACACACTATAGTCCCATGCCGAAGAGAAAGAGGGAGTGGGTGGGTTGAATGCTTATCACAATCAGACACATGGACAGTGTATATGTGTGTGTGTGTATGTGCTTGTCAGACCTTCACTGGTGTCAGGGCTGATCCGCTCCTACAGCACTGCTCTATGCCAGTCAGGCAGCGCTCAAAAAACACACAAACATGTTTTGGAAACCACTCTATGGCTTGCCATTAGCTGCCACGAAGACTGATCGGGTCTGACTGGTTCCTTAGCACTTCGTTATGATATGATCCTGAGAGACGCCATTGCTCGGATATGTTTTAATGTGTGTTTGTTAATGTGTGTCTGAGAATCTCTGAAAGGGTACGGCTCCATGTTTTTGCCCATGCATGAAACTAATGACACAGCCTACATAGATATAGATATTTGCGGTAATGGATTCCACAGCACTACAGGGCCACCCAAATAATAAATGCAACGTGCATTACAAGGAATGAATTTTTTTTTATTGTGCGTTCTGTTGTTGTTCGTTTCATTTCGTAGTCCATGCATGTTTTCAGCGATGAAATGTGGGTTTTCTGGTCAGCTAATCGGCCTAAAAACATTAGATTTACATTTTAGAAGCTTTCCATCCATCCGTTCGTTCTCTGAACTGCTAATCCTTTGCAGGGTCATGGATGTTGTACTTGTATGTATCTGTGTCTGTAAAGACTTAAAAATGTATGTGTGGTTGTGTGCTAGAAGTCCACTTTGTGTATGATTTTATTTTAAACATTAGATAAGAGTAGTGTTGATATAATTGAACGGTCATCTGGCTTTGTTTGCTGTGAGTGACTTTGCTTTTCATCAGCTAAGGATCAGGTGTTTATGGGATTTCTCATTTTTAACCTGTTAGTTTATGGTTCGAGCATGTTGTTTGGAAGTTGAGTCACATGACAGTAATGAAGCTGTGAGTCAGGGACGGTTCAGTCTTTAAATTGAATCAAGACGCTTTCTTAAACCAGGTCATGGGTGATTCTTCATGGGGGAGTGCTTAACAATTTTATACTGTATAAATACAATTTAATAGACTTGTAATACTGAGTTTTACTAATTTTAATACTTTAAATAAAGGACAAAAGGTTGAGGACAGCACAGAAAGAAATTCTGGCAAATATAACCTTTTTATAATAAAGTAATACTCTTAACGATAATGCTATTATGATTTATACCTTAATTGAAATTATTGTTAAAAAGAAATATTTATATATGGGGGAAATCAATTAATATGTAGTATTTATTAAGCTCTTTTGAAAATATAAAAACTATAAAAATTCTCTGGCTTTTATCATAGGATTTTTCTGCATATAAAGGTCATAAAGGCAGTGCAAAATTATGGCCTGTGTATAAACTCATTCATCATCTTTTAGCTAAAACTAATTAATTCGCCTAGTCAGACTCTGATGGAGTCACAGATTAAATTTATTTTAAAAAGTATTGTTGTTCACTGTGAGTGTATACATGTTCCTATGTTGTTCTTTTGTTCTGTCCAGGCCTGTAATTTCATTCTTGCCTCCCCAGAAAATGTCAGTCCATTCAGTAATCAGATTACTCATAGTTTATGGCTTTTGCAGAGGTATTAATATGTTGTATATGTTGTTCACTTATCACTACCGTCAGTGGCTGGCAGGACTCCAGGCTTGGTTTATGGAGCTCTCAGCACTGCTGGTCTACAGAACATCATTTGTGACTAAAACTCACCATGAAACTGCAACTTCGAAAACCATTTAACTTCTGTAATGTGACATCTGATGAATGGGAAAGAAAGTGTAACTTGAATTTATCCATCAGGAATTGATTGGATTGGGAGTTGTCTGCGATGTATTATGGGATTTGAGTTAAACAAAAACTAACAAAAAAATAAGTGGGCTAGGTTACAAAAAAATTGGAATTACATGCACCAATAAATGGTTAGTAACAAGAATGTAAATAGCAAGTATATTGGTTAACTTTTGAATTAAACTAAAGGAGTCAAATTCTACACTATTGTACCATTATTTATTATTTTCCCCCCTTATAATGTTTCCTTGCACCAAAACATGACAATGTTCCACTCTCTCTATGATCATTAAGATTAAACAGACTGTACCTTTAAAACTTCTCTCTGGAAATGACCTCCATTATGATCATCTAACCTTCATGTACCAGCATAATATGGTGGTCCAAGTTGCTAAATACTGAATTGCTGTTGATGTGTAAACATAGATGGTCATGTGCTGAGGTACTGAAGGTTACATTAAAGTGCCTCTATTATTATGACCTTTAATGCAGTGTGTAATATAGCTGTTTGTGAATATAAAAGGCTTACAAGGTTTCAAAAATCAAAGTGCATGACAAATGGAGTTATTGTTATAACACATTTGCATAATTCCAGCCTTTGATCTTGAATGGTTGCCCGTGAACAAAGTCTAATTTGACCCTTTCTCAAACACTGTAGTTGTAGCTGAGGCCCGAAAGAGTTTGTTTTGTGTTGAAAACATTGGTTTTTACACTGTGAAATCAGATCCACTTTGCATGCACTTCCTGAGGAATTGATTTAGTAAAGCAGACGCCATTGTTACTGTTCGTATCACTGTGCATACAAGTGCTAAGGAAGATCCGCAGCCAAAATTCTGGTACAGTAATCCCTCGCCACTTCGCGGTTCAAGTTTCGCGGCCTCAGAGCATCGCGGATTTTTCAAAAATATTCATCGAAAAAAAAAAAAAAAAAAAATATCAGCAGCCATATTTGCGGAAAGCAGTGTTGCTTCATCGTGATGCAAGAGAAACGGTTTCCCAGGATGCCAGACAAAGAGAGAAACTCTCTCAGAGGCTTTGTACACGCCCACGGCACTCAGACAAGACACATGATTGGTTCCCGGCGCGAGATCGACCAATGAGAGCACGAGTGGAGTGGGAGCCTCATCGCCTCTCTTCGAACCGCACAGGCGGGGGCCAATCCTACTTTGCGGATTTTCACCTATCGCGAGAGGTTCCGGTCCACATTAACCGCGATAAACGAGGGATCACTGTATATTAATTCTCGTTTCATTTCCAACATATACTGTAGATCAATCACAATAAACATGGGCCGTCTGACCAATCAGAGCAGAGTAGGTCTTTTACAAAGTTTAGAGATACCGAATCCTTTATTAAATGTGACACACTGTGAGGAACGAGGTGATGCTGCGACATGTATTAGGAGAAAGAAAGACAAATTTGACCTTGGATGGAGCTAAACATTGTAGCTCAAACAGTAGAGTGTAGCACTTGCAACGCCAAGGTCATTGTTTCGATTCCCAGGAAAGCAAGAATTGATTAGAATGTCAATGTGTATCTTGAATGCAATGGAGGCGCAAAGGATAAAAGCGTCTGCACAATTTATAAATATAAAAATGTAAATGTAGGAGACCTCCAAAACAAAACGACATGCTTCGGGAACTTTAATATGACTCTGATTGTATCATTTTGAATCTTAGTTGTAGTCTGAGCAGACTGGAATAGCTGTTTTCCATGATATGTTCCTTTTATGAGT